>CM021107.1:299220451-299505100 GCA_007115665.2 Sequoiadendron giganteum
TTGAGGGATTAAGAGGGTATGGGGGTTGATGGATTAGGGTTTAAGGGTTGAGGTTGAGGGTTGATGGATTAAGAGGGTATGGGGGTTGATGTATTAGGGTTTAAGGGTTGAGGGTTGAGGGTTGAGGGATTAAGAGGGTATGGGGGTTGAGGGATTAGGGTTTAAGGGTTAAGGGTTGAGGGTTGAGGGATTAAGAGGGTATAGGGGTTGAGGGATTAAAAGGGTATAGGGGTTGAGGGATTAGGGTTTAAGGGTTGAGGGATTAGGGTTTAAGGGTAGAGGGTAGAGGGTTTGAGGCATTAAGAGGGTATAGGGGTTGAGGGATTAGGGTTTAAGGTTTGAGGGTATAAGGTTGAGGGATTAAGATTGTATAGGGGTTGAGGGATTAGGATTTAGGGTAGAGGGTAGAGGGGTTGAGTGATTAAGAGGGTTTAGGGGTTGAGGGATTAAGAGGGTATAGGGGTTGATAATTGAGGGCATAAGGTTGAGGGTAGATAGTTTAAGGGGTTAGGGTTTAGCGGGTTTAGGGTTTACAGTTTAAGGGTAGAGGGTTTAAGGGTTTAGGGTTTAACCTGGTTAAGGGTAGAGGGTTGAGGGTTAAGGTCGAGGGTAGACGGTTTAGAGTTTAGGGATTAAGAGTTAAGGGTAGAGGGTTTAGGGTTTAGCGATTACGATTTATGATTTAAGGGTAGATGGTGTAGGGTTGAGAGAGGGAGGGGGTTGAGGGTAGAGGGTTAAGGGTTAAGAGTTTAGGAGTTTACAGTTTAGGGTTTAAGGGTTAATGGTATAGGATTTATGGTTTAAGGGTCCCACTCCCTCTCTCTCTCACTCTCTCTCTTAGGTCTTCCCCCCCACCATAACTGAATAAATTTTTTCCCTCTCAAGTCTCTCTCTCTCTCGAGTCTCACTCCCTCCCATGCTACCTAGACTAATCTGTGTCACTCCAATGCCCTCTCTCACAGTCCCTCTCTATCAGGCCTCACTTACCTCCCACCCTACCTAGATGAATATATTTCACTCCAACCCCCTCTCCCACTCTCCCTCTCTCTCTCTCTCCCCCTTTGGTCTTTTTGTATCTCTCGGGTCTCATCCCTCCCAACCCCTCTCCCATTGTCAGGTAATTTCCCCCACTGTAACTAGATAACTCGCTATCCCTCTTAAGTCTCTATCGCTCTCAAGTCTTAGTCACTACCACACTACATAGACTAATCTCTCTCACTCCTATCACCTCTCTCTCTATCTCGAGTGTCACTCCCTTTGTCCCTATGGAGTCTCTCCCTTTCAAAACAACACATTTGGTGAGTGCCAAATGTGTTTTATCTTGAAATGGTAAAAATATGGGTTGACCCCATGATTCAGGCCCACATGCTTCTGTATTTGTCTAGTTCAACACTTTATCTGATTCAGAAACACCTTTTTTAATGCAGTTGACTTCATGTTGTACCAATCTATGCTTGATCCATCACCTTTTTACCACCAATTTGCATGGTAGACAATGTAGAAGAAACATTTTGAATTTTCTACATCATTTTACACTATCTGAGGTAATATATTCATTTTGGTAATATTGAAATATTTATATTTAGTATATTTGTTTGTTTTTGACAATATAAACTAAATTTCTTTAATGATTTTATTAATCATAACAATTGGACATAGAATTCAACATTGAACTAGATGGGATTTGCATAAAAAGTTTAATTTTTATGAGTTTGAAGAACAAAAAAATGAAAAACATGACATTTAATTAACACAAATTCACTTATGAATTCTATTTTCAATGCTTATACAGTAGTGCATTTCCAACATGGCTAGTGGAATTCACTCTATTTCATTTTATTTTCAACTAATTTGGAAAACCTAATAGCTTTCATCAATGTTAATGCAAGTTTCCATTAATTTTTTTGTTCCATAAAAAATTCCCCTTCATCACATGTGCTTAGATAAATTCAAGTGAGTTGACATAGTTGTTAATGCAAGTTTTCATTCATTCATACCATTTACCTTTCTAATAAATAAAAAAATGGAAAATTTTATGCAATTGAGAATGCTTATTGTCTTTCTACGTTACCTCATTGCCAAAGAAATAGTGACTAATTATAATATATAGCATCACAAACCCTTCTTTGAATTCATATTCTTCATGACTTTGTTGACAATCACAAATTTGGTTTTGAGAACAATAAACACAAGATTCTCTAGTTTTCATTTAGGTGGTAACAACTTATACCCTAGGTTTGTGATGCAGAGCAGGGAGATAAAACCTTCAACAATCACAATTAGATTAGTTTCAAACAATATTCAATCTCAAAAACCTCAATTCAATGCTCAACTGACCAATTCACATTCACTTCCTTGTAGCATTCACAACAGAGAAAATTGTTCATATCTTAGTCACTGGAACCCTCTCTAATGCATCTAAACACTAAACCCTTGCTTTAGGCCTTTCTATTCTTGAAATAAGGAGGGTTTATTCAAAATCAATATTTTTATGAGTCCATCAATGTGAGGAGAACCTCGAGGAAGACGTGAGAGTATGGAAAAAATGAAGAAGATCAAGAAGTATTTCTTGTTTTTAGTGTAAAATTATGAGTTTTGACTGATAAATCTATGGTTCATGGTCTAAAAGCTAATGGAAATGTTAAAGGAATGTATTACCTTTCATTTGTAGTTTGTTTGATTTAATTTCATGGAGGTTTGTGAGTTTTATGATTATTTTGGTGCTAATGGGTATGCAACCTTGTTTTGCGGTTTTGAACACTAAAGAATGCATCTATGAACTTTTCATGATGTAATTCGACCCATTCCACTTTTTGTGCCTACTGTAACTTGTGCAATGGGTCCTCTAACTTGTAAAATACATGCCTAACCTATTTAGAATGTTGTGGGGTCAAGGTTGGGTGTTTGGGATGATGTTCTAGGACTGTAGCAAGGTATTTTCATGGTGAAAATGAGGGCTTCAAGTGGTGTTTTGACAAAATGTGGGAAGGATTGTCCATGTAATGTATTAAACCATGTGTAGGGTTTGGTAAGTGTATTTGGTGCTTTGTATGGGTCTGGCAGGCCTGAGAGATAGGAGTTTCATTAAAACCCCAAGTATTTTGCTTGAAATTGAGGGTTTGGTGTATTAGGGGTCTAGAGGTCTTCGACCTGGAAGCAAATCAGGAAATTGCAGGTTTTGACACATAACATACTATTTTTTGAGGAGTTTGAGTGAAGATCTAGTGTTTAAAAGGTACTCTCTTTGTAAATTAGGCCAATTGAATAACCTTTTCCAAGGTGGGTCTATTGGAAGTCAATGTTGGTCCAAAGGAGTTGATGTTGGGGTTTACCTATGTTTTATAACTTGAAAATGGGTATCTTAATCATCCTTGATTTTTTCAAGTGTTTTGGAGAATCTTGGTGAAAAGGCCCTTGAACCGGGTTACCTATGCTACAAGGGAAAGCTTGGTAGAAGTTGGGATATTCAGTTGAACATCTGATTTTGCTTTGGAATCTAATTGATTCTCATTAATTTGGTGTATTTAATGGTTTCCACCCCTCTTTGCATCAAAAATAGTTTTTCTTGGTAGGTTAAGTGATCAAGTTGTGTTTGGTTTATTATTTTAATCTTGTTAGATGCCTTAATGGGCTTATCCAAAGCCCTTATACCTTAGTGTGGATTGGAGTCCTTAGAAGCCTATTTCCTTTGATAAAATTCTTTGGTGTGTTTCATATTTAATGCAATGTAATCAATGATATCAATATTTTCAAAAAATGCATTACTTACTTTTGTTCTATGTGTTTGTGGTTGTAGGTGTGTTTGTGAACATGTACCATTGAATGTTATGTTGAGGAAATGATCGAAGCCTCTAACATCGGAAGAACGTGCAGTTAAAAATGAAAAGAGAAGAGAATCAAAAAATATAGCTCGTGAAGCAAAGGAATTGCAACCCATACAACCAAAAATTCTCATGTAATCTAAGAGAGATTTCAAATTGGCAAAACAAAGGGCATGAGTGAGGAAAGTTCATGGAAGGACAGGAATGGATACTAAAGTTGGGGGCACATCATCAACCATAGGTGAAGCTCAATGCACATCTCCAGTTGAAGACACATCGACAACAACATGTGGTTTTCCAAGTACATCAAAAATCACATCTCCAATTGAAGACACACCATAAAAAACATTGCATTTTGAAAGTACATCAGCAAACACATCTCTATTTGAAGGCACTCCACAAATGACATCTCAAGTTGGAGGTACAACATCGTTTACATGTCAATCTCAAGGTATGTCATCAATTGCACCTCTGATTGAAGGTACACGATCTATCCCCGATGTTGTTGACCTTCCCAATGTTGACACAAATTTAAATTTGAGAACTCCTCCTAGAGTTTTGCATATAAAACCTACATTTTTTATTGATATTGATTCCAATGTTTTGAAATGGATGCCTAATAAGATTCCAAAATGTTCATGTCAAAGATATGCACACAGGATATGGAGTTTGTTTATTGTGAAGCTAATTGAGGGTGGAAGATGCCAGCTATTTGTTGAAATGATGAGGCAACTCAAATTTAGGCCCACCATGAAGGCTCTTGGGCTAATAGTTTCAAATGACTCAAGTGAAAATTCCATTGTAAAGAACTTGATGAGTGCATACGAGAGCGTGGGTTCCACCTCACACACGAAGGATAGTTGTGCCACATGACGTGTGATGACAACAACATTGTTAAGCATTCAAACAAGGAACAAGGTGAACCTTACAAAGGCAAGTAAGTCTTTGAAAATAAGTAGATAATCTCTAATGAGTGCCAAAGTAAGGTGTGAAAGAGTGGAGGATCCAAATAGCAATGAGTTATGGGCATTCTCGGGTAGAGTGCCACGAAAAGATACAAGAATTGCTTAAGGCTTGAGATCTTTAATTGTGAATTATTGGAAGGATAACACAAAGAAATCTCCTAATCAAAGAGATGTTGTAAGAAGAAGAATTGGTAGTAAAATCTATGAGCCACATCCAATGCATTATTTGGATACCACTCAAACCCAATTGTTTGCTGATTTTGTACAAAAGTTTCCTGAAATTAAAATATGTCAAAGGTATTTTGAAATGCTAAAGCCTTTTTATGTCAAAATAAATCACACACGCACTACTTGTTGTTGTAGGGTTCATATTGAGTTTTCTAACTATTATGATGTTTATCAATGTATATATGTAGATATGCATACTGACAATGTTTTGCAGGAATGTAACATAATGCCTCCACCTAAATCGTCAAGGAAATTTTTGTCTTCCATTTTATGTGAAAGAGAGGGTGGTCAATTTTTTTACAAGAAGTCATGTTTGGATGGCACAAGTGATCATTGTGGTGGCATGCAACATTTGCCAATTTTCCAACACATGGCTAGTACACACACAATTGGAGACAAAATTGTGGAATTTGGAAAATATAAGACAGTGGCATACAATCTAAAAGATGGGAAAGAAGAAAAGAAGTATGAATTGGTTAGTGATAGGATTCCAGTGTATCAGTTTATGGGAATTTTTCATGATCAAGTGGTCTATGAGTATGCAAGGCATACACACAGAGCATAATGGTTGGATTCACAGTTCAAGTTATGCAAGGACACATTTCCACTTCATCATATCATTTTAGTTGTCAACTTTGCTGAGAACTACACACTACAACCATAGAACAAGGTGCAATCACAGTACTACAACTCCACACAGGTTGCTATATTTGTGCATATAGCATTCATTCATGCAAATGATAGTACAGAGGAAAATAGGAAAGTATTGAGGGAGTATCACTTTTACATCAGTGATGATCGCACACATTCTACAGAGTTTGTGCAAGGTTGCTTTCATATGTTTCTATGTTGATCTAGCTAGCAGGGGCATATCATTTAGTCAACATATCACATGGTCAGATAATTGTACATCACAATTCAAGAATGCCAGAATGTTTTACTGGTTGAGTAGGATGCATATGATTAGTGGTGTTCAGCATATGTGGAACTTCTCAGAGGTCGGGCATGGAAAGGGGGAGCATGATGCAGCAGGTGTATGTATCAAAAGAGCCCTAGCATGAGAAGAGTTAAAGTACACAAACAGTGTAAAGTTGACAGATGCAAGATCAATTGTCCAGTGGTGCAATGATGCAATGGGTCCAAGTAGTGAAGGTAATTCTTTAGTTCATAGATTTTTTCATTTAGTAGATGATACTAACATTGCAAAATATGAGGATTATTGTACACTAATAGGATTGAGCGAGCTACACTCTTTTAGAAGCTCCAATGCAGGTACATGGACTATCCATACATGGAAGATAGCATGATTTTGTTCTACATGTACACTTCAAGCATGGAATGGTTGCGAGTCAACAGAGTGGGTTGATGAATGGTCTATAAGAAGTCTAACTACACTTGACACTTATTAGCTCCCGATGGCTCTACAAATCACGAAGATGCAATCATCCATTGACTTTGATCATGTATCAAACCTAGTAGAACTAGGTAATATATCTTACTTATAGGTTTTATTATGTTGCTCAGTAAATACATCTAACAAGATGAGCATATCAATGCAGGGCACGTTTATGCGGTGATTGCAAATGAAGACAATGAAGAGGGTACAAATTATTACTTGTGTCATTGTATCGAGGCCAAAAATAAATTGGAGGCCCCAGTTATAGATAGAGAAAACATAGAATATCCTATAGGTTCGGTGGTTGTTACTGGAACATGGCTTTGAAGGTATCCAGTTAAGAATGTTGCAGTTTGGTTGTTTGAGGACTTTGACACGCATCAAAAGATTCTTCACTACTCGAACCTTTTCATCGCCACTAATGTTCATTTGATCAAATATAAGGGTAGACCTGCGAATAAGAACTTGTGGAAGTTGTGTGAGTTTGACCACGAGACAATACTTGACACAATAAAGAGTAGAGCAGACCCGGATGGTTCCTTGGATAGATTTGGAAGTATGCACATTGAATTTGTAAAGTCATGTTATTGATCACTCTTTTGGACCAATACCTTGCAATCAGGATTTTTCACCATTAGTGTTTGATGTCATATGCATTTATGACTATCATTGATCCTTTTCTGATTGTGACTGTAGGTAATACTGAAGTTTGTCAAAGTATAAGAAAAGAACATCGGTTGGTGGTGCAAGTGTTCAGTGGTATGAGAAACATCGGTTGTTGGTGCATTTTCTGGTTGTCAATCTTCTCTTTCTTTTCCATCTCGTAGATTTATCGGATTCTTATATGCTATATTTTTTATGTTAATTATGTCAGTGATATATTTGAAATTTATACGTAGGATCATCGAGAGATGAGAAAGTAGCAAAGGGGCACATCACCATTGTAGGACCTTCAATCAACTTCCTTATCTAGCATGTATGAAGGTGATATTAGGTCTCATCAGGCGTATGACTGACATTATTTAGTTATTACTCTTTTAATGATTTTTATGTGAGTCCATGTCTAAGATTGATAGGCTTTTGCAGGTTTTTTGTGGACCAAATTCCTATGATACTACACAACCACAAAGAGGCTACTACCCATGTGTTTCGTAGGGAGCAGGGGATGTACATGTTTTGAAGCATTTTGGAATGCAAATAACTAGGCCAGCTGAGGTGGAATGGAGAAATGGAACTGGGCAACAACTCCTTTTGTTTCTTCTCAAGTATAATATATTTCATGATCTGTGTTGCAAATGGGAGGATTATTTCACTACATGTATTGCTACAAGTATTGACAAATGGGAAGGTTTTCAAGATGTTCTTCCATCACTATTGTAATATTTGTCATTGACTTAGTGTATTTTTTGATATACAAAAATTATGAGAAATTAATACATGCAAATGTGTATATTCCTTAATATATGCCTCAATTAAATGTGTATATTACATTTAAAATTAGTTGTAAGGCTTCATGGTTTACATTTAAAGTTGTCTTCAAGGAAAAACATGTGGATTTATGAGTAAGAATGAAATAATGTCTAATATAATTGTAGAAAGGAATATTTTATTGCCCCCATTGATGCAAAGGTAGCGGTAATCCAAGACACAAATTGACACAACTTCTCTCAAATATGTTAATCAAGACATCAACTTTCAATTAAATCAACCTTGTAAAATAGCATCAAAATAAAAAAGGACCCTACATAGGTTGTCAACATTCAAGCAATGATAAGTAAAGCAACTTTGCACAATCCCCAAGGCAGATTCATTGAATTCCTCAAAACTCACCTATTGACATATGTTTCCCTTGCAGCAGTTGGAAACCAATTTTTTAGACTTTTGGCCAAATTTTTTGAAAAAACTTAGGAAAATAATCATGGATTCAAATGCCCTTCTCAGAGATACACAACATACAAGAAAACTAGATACACCTTCTTAGGACCAAGTGCCTCAAAATTGGACTTTCACAGTTTTAAACCTTAAATTAGGCCATTTTTACTAAGAGACTACCTTTAGATCTGCACACCAGACCTTCTAACCCAAAAAAAATCTTGACTCTAGTTCCCAAACCAAGGATTTTCCAAGTCTCTTGACCCCAAATACTCAAACAAGCCTCCAATGCAAAAACCCTCCTTGTAGCCTAAATAACTAGGGTTTTAGGGTACCATTATTGGATCTTCACCTTCCCAACCATTCCTACCCAGTCTAACTACTCAAAAATCTTTCAACAGGTCCAACCATGCTTAAGGAACACTCACTTGACCATTAACAATACAACTTATTCATTCCATAGATCTGACCCACTAATTTCCAAGGGAAAACACACACCTCCAGCCCTTCCTTTCATTCTTCAAGCCAAGGGATCATAATTCCATGCCTCTTACTCCTAAAGTAACATTCCATACACTCAACTACATCATCCCACCAAGTTACATTTGATGACAATAGGTGGGATGATGGTTATGCCATTAGAATAACCCCAAACCCTTAAGGTTGTTCAAGAACCTGGTAAGAGAAATTTAATGAATTAAGGCACTAAAAGATTAAACAAAACCTTTCCAAGGCACCAAAAACAATTTAGAACATTTATCTACTATTTATCAAGGTAATTCAATACATATAAGACTTGTTCGGCCTGTACACAGGTAGGTAACTCAAAAAAATCAGTAAAACTATGAGAAAACAAAGTAATTTCCAAGCTTTATTCTTTTCCCTCCACTCCAACAACCACAACTCAAGCCTCTCCAAGCTTTACAAATAATTTCTCATCCTCCTCTAACTGATCAACACCCCAAACCACCAAGAAACCAACTTTTCAAAACACATAACCGTTGCAATTACAATATTTTTGCATTATGTAACTCACAAATTTGCAAATTTTATCACTTTTCCTACTAACTAAACTAATGACTCCATTATGTCATTGAGATACAATCCTTAATGTTGCCTTTTAGGCTTATAAACTCACTTTTTGACACATTTTTAATGCAAGGGTGCATTCTGACCATCAAACATGGAGATTTGTGACTAGGTGCCTAAGTGCTCCTACACCACCTACCTTGTCAATCCTATCGAATTGGAAAGCTAGTGAGCTCATTGGCTTGCAAAATCCGTAGGGTTGATAAGGTAGGGGTAGCGTATGCCTCATATAAATTGATGCAACCTAGGTCATCTCTAACATACCTCAATTCCACCTAAGACTCCTTTGGAGCAACTTGCTAAAAACTTAAAAATAACGTTGTCCAACCTTACTTTTTCATGTAAAAACACCCCAAATGCCACCTAGGGAATCACCAAAAATTGGTATGCGCACCTCCTGATGCAGAGTGGATCAACCAAGATGTGATTTGACACAACTTCTCTCAAATATGCCCACTAAGACATCAACATTCACTTGACTCAATAGGGTACCTCAACTTCCCAACCATGGATTCCATTAGACCAAACATGATCAGAGGCTTGGGAATATCTTCAACATCCCTTACTTGACTGATCAACACCCACCAATAGAAATTTTCACTTTAGGAACAACAAATGACTGTTCAAAACAACATTAGGCCTTAACTTCCTTATAGCCCTATCAGCTAGGATAGTCAACAATAAAACTGGTTGGAGGCAAGAACCAGACAATTGACATGGGTTTCAGACCCCTTATGCAAGCCTCTTCAAACCCCCAAGACCTCAGGGTATGAAATTCAACAAAACAACTACTATGGACCAATCTACAATGCCACAAGGGGACCTAATGAGGTTGTTCCAAACAAGAACCAATTTTATCTAGGCACTCCCCTAAGCCATGAACATGGTTCTTACAACATTAATACACACATCTCAACACCCTTGAATGACCCCTCTCAACATATTCCACTCACAACTCATCAAACTCAGAATTTCTTACACAATTTTTTGGAAAACTATGCCTCAAATTACTGGCTTGGAACCTCTTGAAGACTTGGTGAAATTGCTTTTTGATCGTGCCTTTACCACTGCACCGCTGGAAGCTTTCACAGGAGGCGCGGTTACATGGTTTACCTCCTTATCGTAGGCCTCCTTTATCAGTCCGACGGTTGGGCGGTGTTACCGCCACACCGCAACAGACTCCTCACTGCTCAACGGTTGGGCGGTGTTACCACCATACCGCAGAGTCACTTTTCTCCCTCGGTGATGGTGCAGTGGAACCTTGGCGGTCGGCATGAACGTTTAACTCCTTACTGCGGGCTTCTGATGTTTGACTGGCGGTTACGCGGTGTTACCGCCATACTACAATGGTCTATCGACCATGTCGTGGTAGCGCGGTGACACCGCACACCGCGATGGTCGTTCGGTTAGGGCACGACGGCACGGTGGACTGTGGTAGTCAACATAATCATTCACCGCCACACCACGATGGTCTTTTGACCATGGCACAGTGGTGCGGTGGACCCTAGTGGGCGGTGTAGATGGTTACCTCCATACCATGAGAGGCTTCGAAATGGCTAGTGGTGACGCAGTAGAAGGGGCTCAAGGCTTAAATGGCTGATCTGACTCAACAGTCAAAGTGATGGATGAATTGCATTACAACATGTGGTGTGATTACATTCGTTGATTTTACATCGTTCTTGTAAATCAACAATTATTGGCCAAAAAAAAGAAGCTCTATTTGTTGAAAAGCGATCTACATGCATTAATTGTAAGATTTGATACGAGGGTTGACAGAGCCCAGATTTAGGTAATTATCTATGATGAGATTAAATGTTGGGGTGGCCCGATGCATGATTGCAAGGCGATCTGATCTAAGAACGATGATTGCTTGTCGTAGTTGAAGCGTGCAATAAAAGACTTCCTATTGGTCGTTGACTGTATTAATGAGAACAAATGAAAAATGTGGATATATAGTCTTAGGTGACGGTGTATGTAGACTAGACGTATGTTGTGAATGCATTGTAATAGTGAATGTAATAAACTAAGACTGTGAGTGTATTCAAACTGAAGTCTACTGCTATGAGCTAAAGATCAGAGAGTGAGGTCTGTAACTTTGGATGTAATTTGTTTACTGTAATACAAAGTGACTTGACTTGGTGTGGTGGGTTTTTCTCCCGTAAGGGTTTTCCCACATATATCTAGTGTTATATCTGTGAATGTGTTTTTTTTGTTTTCTTGTTATATTATGTTTGTGCATCTTAAACACAAGAAAGTTTTTTAAATGATGGTTTTTGCACTTCTCCTCTGAGATTTTAGTGTTAGGAAAGCGTATTTCACACCTCTGGTTTTAATTTCAAGTGGTATCAAAGCTTGGCCAGTTGTGTTATCCTTGTTAGTAGGGCCGGTTTTTTGTGCTAGTCCTGTTTCAGTGGGAGTCTTGCAAAGTGAGAACCATTTTCTATTTGAGATGGTGAGTACTTCAGGGAGAGTAGAAATTAAAAAATTCAATGGCGGAAATTTTGAGTTGTGGAAATTCAAAATGGAAGACTTGTTGGTGGATAGATACCTCTGGATTGTTGTGTCTGGAACTATGCCACAAAGTATGAAACAAGAAGATTGGGATCTCACAGATAGAAAAGCTAGAGGTTTGATAAGACTTTGTCTAGCCGATTTTGTACTCCTAAACGTCCATGAGGAGAAGACTGCAGCTTCATTATGAAAGAAGCTTGGTGATATTTATTAGGGAAAGTCTCTGGTGAATAAGTTATTCCTGAGGAAGAAGTTGTACTCCTTGAAGATGGATGAAGGAGCATCTATTGCAAACCATCTGAACTCATTTAATATGAGTGTTGCTCAGTTGGCGTCTGTAGGTGTAAAGATAGAGGAGGAGGATCGTTGCATGCTTTTGTTGTGTTCAGTACCTAATACTTGGGATCATTTGGTAATGGCTATTGGAATTACAACAACTACGTTCAAGATGGAAGACATAGTTGCTTCGTTGCTATCAGAAGAAATGCAAAGGAAGTCTTTAGAGATGACCAAAGAGGCCCTTGTTGTTCAGGGTAGATCGAAGGAGAAAGGCAAGAAGAAGGACAAGAAGTCTAAATCCAAATCTGAAGGGAGATCAAAGTCTCCTGGTAAAAATTCCAAGGTGAAATGCTGGAATTATGCGTAGCCTGGTCATATCTGAAAGGATTGTAAGGAGAAGAAGAAGAATTACTCTTCAGATAATGACTCTTCTTAGAGTGATGCAGATGCCTTCATTGCAGCCTTGGTGACTCAAGTATCAGATGATGTCTGGTTGATTGACTCAAGTGCATCCTTTCATATGACGTCTCACAGAGAGTGGTTCACTAAGTACAAAAGTATGATGGTGGAAAGGTGTACCTGGCAAGTGATTCAACACTGGAGATTGTTGGTTGTGGAAGAGTCAAATATAATTCCCTGATGGAAGAATCAAAGGGATTGGTGATGTACTACACATACCAGGTTTGGCTCGTAACTTACTTTATGTCAGTAAGCTTAATGATGCTAGTGTGGAAGTTTCTTTCTTGAGTAAAGGATGTAAGATGGCTAGAGGCGCAATGGTGCTGGCTAAGGGTGTATGAACTAGCACTCTATACAAGCTGGATGCACGTCTTGTTCAATGTAACAATGTCTCTAGAAAATCAAGCAAAGTTGCTCGTGTAGAGAAGGAGGATGAAGCTCCTCTGGATGCAAATTCCTTGGAGGTGAAACTCCCAGTAGATAAAACCATGTTGTGGCATCATAGACTCGGTCACATAGGTGAGAAAGGTTTTAAAACCTTGAAAAATAAAAATCTTGTTGAAGGGCTTGTTGATTGTAATCTTGAGTTCAATTTTTGTGAATATTGCATTTATGGAAAGCAACATCGTATTTCATTTTATTCGAGTCCTCATAAATCTTTTGGTGTACTGGATTATGTTCACTCTAATGTGTTTGGTCCAGTGAATATTCCTTCATTATCGAAGTCTAGATATTATGTTTCTTTTATTGATGATTATTCGTGAAGGGCATTTGTATACTTCCTTAAAAGTAAATCAGAAGTGTTCAGTCATTTTAAAGAGTTTAAAAACTTGGTAGAGAATCAGACTGGAAGGAAAAATAAATGTTTGAGGATGGATAATGGCGGTGAGTTTTGTTTTGCAAATTTCAAAAGATACTACAAAGACCATGGGATTAAAAGGCATAAAACTACACCTTATACTCCACAACATAATGTAGTTGTTGAAAGGTTGAACAAGATGCTAATGGAAAGGGTGAGGAGTATGTTGAGAAAAGTTGGTTTGGAGTAGAATTTTTGGCCTGAGGCTGTGGCTACAACATGTTACTTGGTAAATCGTTCACCTTGCTCTGCTCTTGTTGATAAGACACCTTTGGAAGCGTGGTTTGGTAAGAAGCCCTCTCTGAGACATATTCGTGTCTTTGGCTGTGAGGTATATGCATATGTGTCGAATGAGAAAAAATCTAAACTGGAGAACAAGGCTATTAAATGTATCTTCATTGGCTATGGTGTTGGTGTGAAAAGATACAAGCTTTAGAATCCTAATACTGAGAAGGTTTTGTATAGCAGAAGTGTAATATTTCGTGAGCTGAAACCTTCAACAACTGATCCACAGTTAGAGACAGATCAAAGAGAAAAGAAGAATGATGTAGATGAAATTCCTCAAACTCCATAAAAAGAGGAACTACATGGTGTACCTAAAACTGAGGAGAGATCTAGTATCTTTGAGAGCTTTGAAGAAGAAGAACCACAACCTCAGCCAGTGAGAAGATCTACATGTGAAATACATCAACTAGATAGGTATGGTTTCTCTATATTGGATTCAAACTATGCCTATGCTTTGATTACTAGCACTGATGAGCCTAGGACTATGAAAGAAGCAATTAGCATGTTTGATTCAAATTCCTAGTTGGAAGCCATGAATGAAGAAATGGAATCATTGAAAAAGAATGAAACCTGGGATTTTGTACTTTTGCCTGAAGGGAGAAATCCTGTTGGCTATAAATGGGTATTTAAGAACAAGATTGGTCTAGATGGAAGTGTTGAAAAGTATAAATCAAGGTTGGTTGCAAAGGGGTATTCCCAGGTAGAGGGAATTGATTATGGAGAAAAAATTTCCCCTATAGCTAAGCTAACATCTATCAGATTTATGTTGTCACTTGCAGTTGTGTATGAATTAGAGATTGAACCGATGGATGTGAAAATAGCGTTTCTCCATGGAGAACAGGAAGAAGAAATTTATATATCCCAGCCCGAGCACTTCATTGAGAAAGGTAAAGAAAGTCTGGTCTGCAAGTCAAAGAAATCTCTGTATGGTTTGAAACAATCGCCTAGAATGTGATACTAGAAGTTTGACACTTTTGTATTGTCTATAGGATTTGTGAGATCAAAATCTGATCATTGTGTGTATTAAAAATCTAAAAATGATCGTGTGCTTATTATTACCCTATACATGGATGATATGTTGTTCATAGGAAATAGTAAGACTATGATTTCCAATCTTAAGTCTCAGTTGTCTGCAAAGTTCAAAATGAAAGATTTGGGTGCAGCAAGGTATATTATGGGTATGGAAATAAACAGGGACAAAACGAGCAAAAAGCTTTGGGTTAGCTAGAGTAAATATATTAACGTTGTTCTGGAGAGATTCGGTATGAATGATTGCAAGCAACTAGTTGTTCCAATTTTGCAGGGAGCAAAGCTATATGTTGAAGATTGTCCAAAATTTGCTACTGAGATGGAGGATATGACCAAGGTGCCCTATGCAAGTGTTGTTGGTAGTTTAATGTATGCAATGGTTTTTACAAGGCCAAACATTGCCCAAGCAGTGGGAGTACTTAGCCAATTTATGGAAAATCTAGGAAGGACACATTGGGATGTTGTGAAAAGAGTGTTTAGATATTTAAAAGGAACTTCAAAATATGCTCTGTGTTACCATGGCAATTTGGTTAGATCACAGAGGACTCTCAACATTCATGGATATGTAGATTCTGATTGGGCAGGGGACATTAACAGCAGAAGATCCACCAGTAAATATACTTTCATGTTGAATGGTGGTGCAATTAGCTGGATGAGAAAGTGGTAGGTTGTAGTCGCTTTGTCCACAATAGAGGCAGAATACATGACAACAACACATGCCTGCAAAGAAGTTGTTTGGCTGAGTCATTTGTGTTCTGATATTGGTTTTGATGCAAGGAAAATTACTATTTGTTGTGACACTCAGAGTGCCATTTGCTTGGCAAAAAATCCAACTTTCCATGCCAGGATGAAGCATATCGATGTGTAGTATCATTTCATGAGAGATATGGTGGAGGATGGAAAGGTTAGTTTAGAAAAGGTAGATACTTTGAAGAATGTTGCAAATCCATTGACAAAGCTAGTGAGCACAAATAGGTTCAATTGGTGTACAAGTTCGATGGGCCTTGGGGCCTATGATCGTCAATAAATTTGAAGTCTGGAGGAAGCCAGTAAGTCTTCATCAAGTGGGAGCTTTTTGGAAAACTATGCCTCAAATTACTGGCTTGGAACCTCTTGAAGACTTGGTAAAATTACTTTCTGATCGTGCCTTTACCGTTGGAAGCTTTTACAAGAGGCGTGGTTACGCGGTTTACCTCCTTATCGTAGGCCTCCTTTATCAGTCTGATGGATGGGCGATGTTACTGCCATACCGCGACAGACTCCTCACTGTCCGACGGTTGGGCGGTGTTACCACCATACCGCGAAGCCACTTTTCTCCCTCAGTGGTGGCACGGTGGAACCTTGGCGGTTGGCATAAACATTTACCTCCTTACTGTAGGCTTCTGATGTTTGACTGGCGGTTACGTGTTGTTACCGCCATATCATGATGGTCTATTGACCATGTCGCGGTAGCACGGTGACACAACCATACAATGATGGTTGTTCAATTAGGGCGCAATGGACCGTAGTAGTCAACATAGTCATTCACCACCACACCACGATGGTTTTCTGACCATGGCGTGGTGGTGTGGTGGACCATGGTGGGCGATGTAGACGGATACCTCCATATTGTGAGAGGCTTCGAAATGGCTAGCGGTGATGTGGTAGAAGGGGCTCAGGGCTTAAATGGCCGATCTGACTCGATAGTCAAAGTGATGGACGAATGGCGTTATGACACATGGTGTGATTACATTCGTTGATTTTACATCATTGTTGTAAATCAATAATTATTGGCCAAAAAAAACTCTATTCGTTGAAAAGTGATCTACATGCATTAATTGTAAGATCTGATACGAGAGTTGATAGAGCCCAAATTTGGATAATTCTCTGTGATGAGATTAAATGTTGGGGCGGCCCGATGCGTGATTGCAGGGTGATCTGATCTGATAACAATGATTTCTTGTCGGAACTGAAGCGTGTAATAAAATACTTCCTATTGGTTGTTGACTGTATTAATTAGAACAAATGAAAAATGTGGATATATAGTCTTAGGTGACGGTGTATGTAGACCGGACGTATGCTGTGAGTGCATTGTAATAGTGAATGTAATAATCTGAGTCTGTGAGTCTATTCAAACTAAAGTCTATTGCTGTGAGCTAACGATCAGAGAGTGAGGTCTGTAACTTTGTATGTAATCTGTTTACTGTAATACAAAGTGACTTGACTTGGTGTGGTGGGTTTTTCTCTTGTAAGGGTTTTCCCACGTATATTTGGTGTTATCTCTGTGAATGTGTTTTTCTATTTTCTTGTTATACTGTGTTTGTGCATCTTAAACGCAAGAAAGTTTTTTAAATTATGGTTTTTGCACTTCTCCTATGAGATTTTAGTGTTAGGAAAGCGTATTCCGCACCTCTACTTTTCCTTTCATAATTAGGCTTGTCACATGAGGATGCCAAGCCTAAGGTAACCAAGAAATCACTCCAAACTCCCTGTCGTTCTCCAAAACCTCTTCAAACATAAAGTACATGATGAACTCTACCATTCCACCAAGAATTAAGCCTTGACCAAAAGGGAATGGCGAGTTATGATCATTTTTGTGATCAAACCTTGGTTTTTGAGGGTTTTTGACAAGTTCCAGAAGAGCGATGATAACTCTCTCTATTATTTATGAATTGGACCAAACCACCGCCAAAAGGAAGCTATCTCACTCCTTTATCAAACCATGTTAGCCTTGTAGCCGTACAGACAAGCTATAGGCCGTACCAAGCATGGGATCAACAAATTTATGTTAGAAAGCAAGATCACTTGCATGAAATCACCTGTCACATGCAAAAGACATGTAGAACCAAAGAAGATGTTTTGTAAACCTCAAAGTAAAAATGCATTATTGAGAATCAATTATTACAAAGAGATCAATCCTTATGAAGGAGATCAAGAAACTCTAAAAGAGAAGATCACCTGCATGCAATCACCTGTCACATGCAAAAGACATGTAGAACCAAAGAAGATGTTCTATAAACCTCAAAGTAAAAATGCATTATTGAGAGTCAATTATTACAAAGAGATCAATCCTTATGAAGGAGATCAAGAAACCCTAAAATGGAAACCCTAAATGAAACCCTAATGTGCACACTTAATAATTAATCAATTATTAATGTGCCTAAGTTTAGCTTAAGAAACTAAAGGAATAAGTGACTTAATTAATTAACCAGTATGATATAATTAATTAGGTATAATAACTTATTACTCTAACAATTTACACAAAAAATTAAAAAAACATAGAAGAGTGAATAATCCTTATTAGATCTTCTCCAAAAGTTCAACAACATCCATTTGAGCCTCTCAAGGCTTTACATATTCCTTTACACACTTCTTTAACTGATCCATGCCCTCAACTAACTAAAAACCAACTTTTAAAACAAGTAACCGTTGCATTTCAAATTTGTTGCTTTAAGCAACTTACAAATTTGCAACTTTAGACTCCTCCAACCTAATGACTACAAATAATGACCTCTAATTCCACAAAAATGGCTTGAAAATAACCTTATTACATCAACAAAACTCCATTCTTTCACACTCATATACAAATTCACAAATTTGCCTTCAAAGGCTACAAAGACAACTTCTAGTGCAAGATTGAAATTTTCACATTTTTGATCACTAGACCCAAAAATCATCGTAAAACATACCTAATGGTTGTAATTGACCTTATTCAAGGAAAAGCATGCTCAAAATACCCATAACAACCTATTGACCAACCTATTCACCATCAGATAATCAAATATTGAAGGTGAGGTGTAGATGCTCTTGCACCACCTCCCCTACTCAAGAAACAATGCAAACATGTTTATCTATCTCAACTAAGCCCACCCAAGGTACAACATCATATAGTGGGTGGAAGGCTTAAAACACCATTTTAAATGCACTCAAACCCTTGAAACATGGCTCACAGACCGACCTCTTATAACTGACTCCAACCACCATCCTACAACTGACTCCAACCAATTTTCAAACTCGTTATGGATGTTGGAGTACAAAATTGCACTTTTTTACATTGGGCAACATTAACCAGTCTGCCAAACCACCAATTCCTCCACTTTTAGGGTGTGATAAGCCCTCTAACATAACAAACCCCAAAACCCTCTTCATTCACAAGCTAGGCAAGGGTTTATTGAAAAACCATACTCCAAACCTTCCCACAACCAACCAAAGCCTGAAACACCTTCAAAAAGGTCTACACAAGCTTAAAATTTTAGAAGATATCACTGCCCCCAAATATTTCTTCAAACCCTAGTACTAAACCACCATTTTCCACTAAAAAATGCACCATTTGACATCTACGACATCACCTAAAAACCCTCTATTCGCCTCCCTTGCACACAAAACTTTGTACACATGTTTTATAACCCTAACTAAGTCTTTCCATTGAGTTACAAAAGCATGCAATGGGTGGAAGGCTTAATATGACATTTTAATGCACTTAAAACCCTTAAAATGGGGTATATAGACCGACCCTCAGTAATTGGCTTCTAAAATGCACAAAATCACTTGAAATCCAACCAAACCAAAACTAAAACAGAGTTAAGTCTATTGCCCACCTAATTCCATCGAAAAGAGAGCACAATCATTCTGAGATACATTCAACTGGCTCGATCCCTTAAGGGTCCAAAGTGCAAAAGGGCAACAATCTTTGACCGGGTATTACTCATAAACCGTGGTGCTTACAAAATCTCTGGTTGAACCTATGAGATCACATTGGGCCCCTCTACAATAAACTCTCTCAGTTTTTTCCATCTTAGAGGCATTTTCCTATGGTATCCAATTTTTACTTGATGGAAAAAGTGTCAAATGCAAGTAGTTGAAAGTTGCAAAGTGGTGCAACTTTTGTTCTACAACTCGTGTGACCAAATGAACTATTCCAATGCATTCAAATATGTGTGTTTACACTAAGCATATTCATCTTTCACACCCAAACATGCGGAATTTCTCCGAGCTACGTTCAACCAGATCGATCCCTTAAGGGTCCAAAGTGCAAAAGGGAAACAATCTTTGATAAGATATTACTCGTAAACCATGGTGCTTATGAAATATCTATCTAAACCTATGAGATCATGTTGGACCCTTCTATAATAACCTCTCTTTGTTTTTGCTATCTCAGAGGCATTTTCCTGTAGTGTCCAATTTTCACTTGATGGAAAAAGTGTCAAATGCAAGTAGTTGAAAGTTGCAAAGTGGTGCAACTTTCGTTCTGCAGCTCGTGTGACCAAACAGACTGTTCCAACACATCTGAATAGGTATGTTTATGTTAAGCATGGTCCTCTTTCACACCCAAACACGCGGAATCACTCTGAGCTACGTTCAACTGGATCGATCCCTTAAAGGTCCAAAGTGCAAAATGGTTGGAAATTTTAGCATGTTATTACTCGGATATTGTGATGCTTAGAAAATTCTCATTTGATCCTATGATATCATGTTCGGCCCCTCTAAAATAACCTCTCTTAGTTTTTTCTATCTTAGAGGCATTTTCCTGTGGTGTCCAATTTTTACTTGATGAAAAAAGTGTCAAATGCAAGTAGTTAAAAGTTGTAAAGTGGTGCAACTTTCGTTTTGCAGCTCATGTAACCAAATGGACTATTCCAACACATCTAAAGAGGTATTTTTATTCTAGGCATGGTCCTCTTTCACACCCAAACATGTGGAGTCGCTTTGAGCTACGCTCAACCAGATCAATTTCTTAAGGGTCCAAAGTGCAAAATGGATGCAAACTTCAGCATGCTATTATTCGGATACCGTGATACTTGAAAACTTATCATCTAATCCTACGAGATCATGTTGGGACTCTCTATAATAACCTCTCTCGGTTTTTGCTATCTCGAAGGCATTTTCTTGTGGTGGCAAATTTTCACTTGGGGAAAAAGTTGTCAAATTCAAGTATTTGAAAGTTACAAAGTGGTGCAACTTTCATTCTGCAGCTCGTGTGACCAAATGAACCATTCCAAAACATTAGAATAGGTATGTTTATGCTAGGCATGGTCATCTTTCACACCCAAACACACGGAGTCGCTCCAAGCTATGTTCAACTGGATCGATCCCTTAAGGGTCCAAAGTGCAAAATGATTGCAAAATTCAACATGCTATTACTCGGATACTGCGATGCTTAAAAAAATTTCATCTAATCCTATGAGATTGTGTTGGACCCCTCTACAATAACCTCTCTCAGTTTTTGCTATCTCAGAGGCATTTTCTTGTGGTGGCAAATTTTCACTTGGAGAAAAAGTTGTCAAATGCAAGTAGTTGAAAGTTGCAAGGTGGTGCAACTCTCGTTCTGCAGCTCGTGTGACCAAAAAAACTATTCCAATGCATCCAAATATGTATGTTTACGCTAGAAATGGTCCTCTTTCCCACCCAAACATGCGAAATCGCTCTGAGCTATGTTCAACCGGATATATCCCTTAAGGGTCCAAAGTGCAAAATGGCTGCAAACTTTAGCATGCTATTACTCAGATACCGTGATGCTTAGAAAATTCTCATATGATCCTACGAGATCACATTAGGCCCCTCTACAATAACCTCTCAATTTTTGCTATCTCAGAGGAATTTTCCTATGGTGGCGATTTTTCACTTGGAGAAAAAGGTTGTCAAATGCAACTAGTTGAAAGTTGCAAAGTGGTGCAACTTTCATTCTGCAACTCGTGTGACCAAATGGATTGTTCCAATGCATCTGGGTGGGTACGTTTATGCTTGGAATGGTCCTCTTTCATACCCAAACATGTGAAATTGCTTTGAGCTACGTTCAACCGGATCGATCCCTTAAGGGTCCAAAGTGCAAAATGGCTGTGAACTTCAGCATGCTCGTATTCAGACACCGTGACGCTTAGAAACTTATCGTCTGAGCCTATGGGATCATGTTGGGACCATATACAATAAAATATCTTGGTTTTTTCTATCTCAAAGTCTTTTTCCCGTGGTGGCGATTTCTCGCTTGAGAAAAAAGTTATAAAATGCAAGTAGTTGAGTGTGTAAAAATGACTTTTAAGCCATTCCACCCACTGTATCCTACTGTAACTTAGTGGAATGGCATAATTATGGGTAGGGAACATATGTGCATGGTTTATGGAGTAGGGGAGGTGAGTTGAGTGGTTTGGTGTGATGCCTTAGTTGGCAATTTGATGAGTTTTGGTGAAATTCAGTGGTTTAAGAGTGGAAATGGTTGAAATCTTTTGGGGCAGCAGTTTGTGAGAGACCTGTAAGCATGTGCAGGTTATTTTAAGCATGTTTGATGCATTGGCAAGGTGTTATGAGTTGTGGGAATAGGATTTTCAATAAATCCACCCGTTTTAGGCTTTTAGCCATAGCAACAAGGCAGTGAACTATTTGATAAAATGCTTTGGTAAACATGTACAAAAAATGTGGTAACATAGACAAGGCAGTGAATTGTTTGAAAAAATGCCTCAAAGAAACTTGGTCTCATGGTGATGGAATGTCATGACAATCCATAGCTATGAGGATTTGTGACTTGAGGATTGTGATTAATGATTGGAATTGTGTTTAGTGAGATTGGAGGACCTCCCCTACTGCATCAATGTTTTAGGGTTTTATCCATAGCAGCATGGCAATTAACTGTTTGATATAATGCTTTGATAGATATGTATGAAAAATGTGGTAGCATAGAAAAGACAGTGAACTCTTTGAAAAAATTCCTCAAAAAAATGAGGTCTCATGGTGATGGAATGCCATAACAATCAAAAGCAATTTGATTATCATGGCTTTTTGTCACCATGAGACCACATTTATTTGAGGCATCTTTTGAACTAGTTCACTGCCTTGTCTATGGCTTGTCACGGCAGTCCATCACCATATTTATTTGATGCATTTTTTCAAACAGTTCACTGCCTTGTCTATGCTGTTGCTTACAATTATGCTTTTGATATATTTTTTCGAAGCATCCGTAGCTTGTTCGAAATCACTTGTTTTAGGATTTTAGCCATAACAACAAGGTAGTGAACTATTTGACAAGATGCTTTGGTAGACATGTATGAGAAATGTGGTAACATAGACAAGGTAGGGAACTATTGAAAAAATACCTCAAAGAAATTTGGTCTCATAGAATGCCATGATAAGTAAATGCAATTGGCAGCTGCTCCTAGTTATTAGTTATGCAATGTGAAGAAATTGCATAACTGCTTAGGTTGACTTTGTACAAACTATATTGTAATTGAAATTTTGTCAACTATCAACATGTAGTTATTAGTTATGCAAATTGAAGTAATGCTTTGACTTTGAAAGATGTGCAATGCAATGTAATCAATGATATGAATATAAACTACAAAAATCCATTTTTTACAATTCATTAGTTAAAATATTTATTTTATTTGCTCTATATATCTCTATATGCTATGGAAATACCTTTCAATTTTTTTAAAAAAAGTTTTTATCTCTTGTTCTAAAAATTTTTCCGGTTTTTTCACAAATTATTATACTTTTGGTTTGTCAAAATTTTCCCCAAAAGATTTTTGCTGCTATGCATTGGAAGCATGAAGCATACACGTGAATACACATAATATAGGTGAAGTATACATGCGAATAAGTGAAGCATGCATGCGAATAAGTGAAGCATGCATGTGAATAAGTGAGGCACAAGTAATTGAAGCATTCCAAAGGATACAAACCACCACGAATGGAGCTTATCAATACGCTTTAGATGGGGTTTATTGAGCATTCGACAGTAATTAATTAAGCATTAGATGTAAACAAATTCCATGCCTACAACATTCAAGCATACAATTTACACGATATGCATGATAAAATCATTCAAGAATGGTAGTAGCAAAATAAGATTTTCTTTAATCAAAAAGCCGAAAGGCTATACAATGATATATATTGATAAAAGTATATACAATATATCCAAAAAATCCATACAGGCTTAGTACAAAGGAGCTATATGGACATAAAATGTCACATATATATCGATAGTACAAAACATATGTTCCAAAATGCCACATAGGCATATAAAAAACAACACTAATACATAGTCATTTCTCTCTACAGGAAGGAAATATATCCCGTGTTGCTTTTGAAATTAAGCTGGATGGAGTGACTGTTGCTTCTCTTGTCTTTCGAACACACTCGCTAGTCCTCCTCTCTTCACTTCGGACCTTCAACTGATACAATAAAAAGTAAAGATGTAAAAACATAGAAATTGAACCGTGGAATGGCATATAATAGAATATATAATCACTTACCACATACATATAGTCATCATGCACATTTACAACATCACCACATCCATGATCTGGAGTGATAACCACCTGTAGCAACCATCAAGATAGAAATTAAACTACATAAAATTATCATGAAAATTTTCTATAATAGATCGTAAAAGAGCAAATACAATGTCAAATCGACTAATCTATTCCATACCTCTCTTAATGGATTAAAACTGGCTATTGCTACAACAAATCCATGGTCCATCATGCCACTGACATAACCATGGTTGTCTCTTGTCAATGATTGCAAATGAAACAATATCTCAGGTATCATGTTGATATAAAGACCAAGAGGGGATAATGGAACATAAGGTGAAATAAGAGATGGTAATGGGATGGGAATATAAGGGTGATGTAGAGAGGGGGCTCAAACTAATTCAAAGTGAAAAATTGCATTGAAGAGGAATATAACAAGATTAAAATTTCCTATTAGAGTAATCCAAACAATCCTCAAAGCTTGACAACAATCGGGAGTCTAATTTCTCACTTTCACCCATGTAACCTAGCAGTAGTGCAAACTCGATTTTTGGCCTTTAACTCCCATGATTTCCAAAACACCTAATAATAAAAAGTTGGATTTAGATACCCATTTCAGAGTTATACAACATATCTCTTAACCAGATACAAGTCTTTTGGACCAATCCCTTGAAATTAGACCCTCAATGCTGTCCTAGGCCACGAATTAGGCCAGATTTACAAAGCAAGATACCTTTAAACTTAACATATACCCTTGAAACCTTGGGGAAGAATTTTATATGCCCTCAAACCTCTAAAACCACAATCAACACCCAGGGTTGACACCTCCAACATAGCAAACTCCAAAACCCTCAATTTCATGCCAAGTCAAGAGGGTTTATTCAAAGTCCCACTTGCACAACCTCCCAGACCATGCCAATGAATCACACATGTATATTCTGACCCCAATATTCTCAAAAGTTGGAAAAAACTCCACACTCTCATTGATTTCCACAAACCCTAGACCCAAGGCTCCATCTTCATGTGTTTTTCTTCACAAAACTCATCAAGACAACGAGTTTATCTCCTAAGTTCCTTCTCCACAACTCTAATATTGCAACCTAAAACCTACTCAGAATCCCTAGGGCCCATTACACTAGTTATAGTAGGTATAGTCAGTGTAAGGGCCCTTAAATCATGATTTTGGTTACAAAACCTCAAACAGTGTGTCCTCGACCTGTCACAGGAAAACAAGGATATTTACCACAAATCACAATGGATATCCATCAAACATGTTCCAAAAGATTGTTAACACCTGCCATCACAAATTAAAGTGATTTACATGGCACAATCAAACTGTACGGGTTCGTGCAGGCCTGCAAATGACAAGAAAACTTAGAAATTTGATGAAAAACAGAGATATTCTTATTGCCAATGCTTCAAACTTCAAGCCAACATTACAAAACAAGTTGTCATGCCTTTTTAAAGGCTTCTCCTCATCAAAAAAATGGCCAAATACCTTACAAATACTTTTTAAACCTCTCATGACCATTGCATTACAAATTTGTTGCATTTATGCAACTCACAAATTTGGCACTTTCAAGTTTTGACCTTTATTGTTTCTTAGACCCTCTTAAACACCTAAAATATTAAAAATGATCTAATGAGACCTTATTCAACTAAAAAATCATGAATTATTCAAGAAAAAATCATCCTATCTACCTTGACACCCCTTGTCAACTTTGACAATTCCTTCCACATGATTTGCAAACCTTACAAGATGAATACAAAAACTCCTCAAAGTTGATCAATTACAATAGAATGGTCACATTGGACCTTATTAACACTCAAGAACTCAATCAAACATCATAACACACCTTGCCTATCATAAAATTAATGAAGAAACATAGAAAAGAGTGGCGCCCTTGCATCAAAGGGATTAATGGAACATAAGATGGACTAGTATAGATTGATGGGATGGGCTAGGATGGGATAACAAAATATAGGGTGGACAATTAGAGGTTAATGGGATGCAATTATTAGGGAATAATTCAACATAGGGTGAATTAGGAGGTGTCTAGGGTTTGACTATAGTACATAAAGTGCGAACTTGATCTATGTGTAGCAACAATAGAGAAGAGTTATCTAGGATGAAACGTGGATAAATATGGTATAACATAGGATGATATAAAGGAGCATAGGGTGGAACATATGGGATCATGGAACATCTAGGGTGAAATAATAATGGGTACAATAAGATGGGAGTAGAAGCACATAATGACATATAGCATGGACTAGAACATATTAGTGGGATGGGCTACGAGGAGATCATGGAAAATAGGGTGAACTATTAAATGCTAATGGTATGGGATTAGGAAGGAATAAAGGAACAAAAAGTGCATTAGGAGAACATAATGTGACATGATCAAGGAATAAAAATGCAATGTTTGTGTTTCTCATCAATTTTTTAGATTTGTATATACACAAAATTATGAAACTAGCTAACATAGATTTACAACACCATTAATGAATAAAGGCTACCTAAGTGTACATTGTTTGAGGATATGAATCGCGAGGTGTGGAGGAAGAAGGTACAACAAGAAACTATTTGAAATCCAAAGCATGTTATGAGACAAACATTCAAATACAACATTCAACTATTCAAATGCAATAATAATATCTTTAATACTAGTTGCATAGCTGTGGACTTTGTAGACACATAAAAATGACCTAGGCCTACAAGCACTATTTTACCACTTTTCATCTTAGCATAATTATGACATTTTAATTATGTTTCTAACTCACTTTCGACTATTAATTAAATAATTCACAATTATTTAATTAATTCATATCTTTTTATTCTCCATGATTATTAAATAAATAGATCTTATTTAATGTGTCACTAATTATCTTAAGTCTTCTCATAATTAAATAAAGTTCTCAATTTATTTAATTAATCTTTATCATTTATGTCCTCTTGATTATTAAATAGATATATTTTAATTTATTTATTTAATATGTCACTAATTCCCAAATCCTCTTTTAATTAAATAGATTTATTAATTTATTTAATTAATCAATCACCTCTTCTAAATTAATTAATTATTTCTAATTATTTAATTGCCTTATTTGACATTTCCCTCATTTTAAATAAAACAATTTATTTAAAAATGGCTTCACATGGTTAACTGCTTCTTCTTTTAGTAAATAATTGTAAAATCAATTATTTACTATCTCACTAAATCCATATTTTAATTCAAAATGGAAATATTCTTCTACAAATAAAGTAATTGCTAAAATTACTGATTTTCTAAATCCCATCTTCTTATCTTTTGATTTTTACTAATTTTCATCTCACTGTCACATTTATTCTCCATCCTAAATTTTGTCCACTCATTTGTGAATTTTACCCTAACCCTAATTGAGAGTTGCCATTTTGAATCTTGACCATTAATTCTAGGGCATTTCTCAATCTCTCATCTCGTCCGTTCATCCAAAATTGCATTTTCTATAAAATGTCAATTTTGTTCTCATCTCGACATCTTGGAATTTGATCTCTTGAATCTTTTATTGCTTAATCTTAATCTCTCTTGCATTCTAGAATTGTCATTTAATTGTTTGCATTTAGAATTCAATTTCTTTTGCATAAGCATTTAGGTAAATCCTTCAAAACTTTGCTTAGGGCTAGGCCACATAGTAGAGTTGCTCATCACAATCTAAGGGAAAAATCATCATCACAACAAGCTAGAAGGTGCAATGGAAGTCAGCCATGGAGGAGGAAGGACTGGGTGAGATCTCTCCTATTTGTTCTTTAATTTATTTTCCTATGCATTCTATTGCCATTGTAGGTTTTATATAGTATGCAATGCTGCTAATCTTGATCTATGCAGAAAATCCTCAATCACAGACTCATCATCGAGAATGTATAAGGGTTTGTAGAAATAGAGCATGCCTCATGAACAGTGTGACCCTAAAATTTCATCATATCAAAATTCAATTAATTTAGTTATTCTTAAATTTCAAAATATTTTTAATAAACAACATTAAAATAACTTGCTAAATTTTACCTAAGTGTCAATGCCGAATGTATCATTCAAAATATCATCTGTGAAAGCCATCGCCTCTGTAACTAATGTAGGCTATGTAGCTACATCACGAGCACTTTGATAATCGTACATGCAAACAACACCACAAGCGCCACAATGGTGGGATGGAGCTCGGGGCCTACACGTCTCCTCCACACCAGACTCTAGTAGAGGACTCACACATTGTAAAATGGTTTGGGTGAGTGAGTGAATTGAATTCAGTGTGTCCACCTCTACACTATCCTTAACAATGGAAGGGAAAATGACATGCTCCACCATGGGTCTGGCCAAGGCTCTTGGTGCCAACTATGGATTACATCGTGCAACAGGTCTATCATGTGTGGAACCCCCACCTCTACCCTAAAAGTCTAAGATGTCAAAATAGTTTGGCATTTTATTGAGGACAAACTCACAATAGAGTTTCCTCAAAAAGTATTGTGGCACCTCATGGTTATTGCATGGAGGTTGGTCAAATACCATCCACCACTGCTCCCAATTTTTTTTTTTAATTAACTCATGATGGCACAAATGGATAGGGAACCTCCTGCATGCATGAGACAAAGGTTCATTGGTTCTCGGGTCTATAAATAGGGCACACAAGTCGACTTTGCTATTTTTTTGTTTTTTGACATCTGCATATGACAAACCACTAGCATAAAATTGTCTCATCTCATGCCTCTTATTTGACCAAAAATTCATTTGCTCGCTCATTTATCCTACACGAGTTACAATTGACTTCAATGATTCAACAATCCCTCTCCTATAAGGGTGGGTTTTGGCATGCTCAGTTAATCTTCCAATTAATTGTTGAATGCCTCTTTTATTGTTTTCAATTTTATTTTGAATATTTTCTTGTGTTCCTTGAGGATGCCTATGAATTGATGGAGAGGTTTCAGGTTGTTCTTGTATAGGAGGCTCTTCGTGAGGGGGTGATTGTGAATTCTCAATGTTTCAATGTGGAGATTCATTCCCCGAGAATTAGAACAAAGTTTTATTATAAAAACCTATTTAAATTTGCATCCTAAATCAAATTTGAAATAAATAGAATAAAAATACATACCTCTTTGCAATCTTCGACCTCTCCGACGTGTTGGCAGCATCCTCCTGGAAAATGGAAAGCTAAGGATGCAAACAATGGAGGAGATTTGGCGAGTGCGAGTTGCAGACCTAAAATCCTCTTCCTCAAGCCGTAGGTTGAAGAAAAATGAGGGTTTGAAACCCGATTTGTGACTTTTATGTCTACTTTTTCATTTGGCATGTGCCAAAAGGCCTATTTCGGGACATTTTTTCAATTTGGCACCTAAATTGTGTCACAGATTGGTGCACTTACCCCACGATTTTTTTTTTTTTAAAATTGTCCATGATTTTTCAAAAGGGAGACATGAAAAAGGATGTCATGATTTTCTTTCACACATTTAGGTGATTTTCAAAAGCCCAAGAAAAGAAGAGTGCCAAAAAAAATTAAAATTTTTCCTGCTCTGATACCATATTATGGTAAACTCAAGATATGTTAAAAAGACCTAGACGAAGTGTCTTTATAGAATTTACAATGTAGAGTTTCTAAAAATAAAGAATGACGAAGTTTCTAAAAAATACTAAAGCTAAGGAAAGAATAGAAAGTAGTCTACTCTTATATATTACAATATTGAGCATTAAATAATCTATCTAAATATTAATTTAATAGCCTAAGGCCCCCAAAATTTCTAAGTATGAAGGCATGGCCAATCTTAAGTCTATGTAATTCATTGACGTTGTAGAGTCTCCCTTCCCAACATGACTTTCCTCCCAACCCCTCTATCTCTTCTATCCCTATCAAAGTATTGGACTTCTTCATCTAGGCATACCATTTATCCATCCCTTCCCCGTTTCCTTTTCCTTACCAAAGTTTCACACTTGACTCTACCAGCATGCTTCCTACCCTAACTCCAATCCCTGATAGTGTTAAGTGTCATGAGGTATCTATGAGCCCGAACTCTAAAACTCCCACCTATTTGCACTATTCATCCACCTACCTCCTTGCATGACCAAACCATCATTAATGCTTAGGTGGATTACATATCTTCCAAAAGGTTTCTTGTGGGCATAAAAAAATCATTTAATAATGGTCATGTGAGTCCACATGTACTTTCAACACTACAAAAGAAGACACAACCTTCAACTACCATTACTGAGGTAGTTAGGGTTTCAAACCCTAAGGGACCCTTGCCATTATGGTTGAGGTCCTGAGGATAATTGCAATTTGCATGGTACATTCCACCATGCCTCCCAAACACATTTATGCACACTAAAGCAAGGGGAAAACAACACTTGATCAATATGGGTAGTATCTATCACATATCAATCTTGAGATGGTGGCCATTGTTGCAAAGTTTGATGCACTTTATGGGTGCATAAGGGGCCAAAAGGAAGAAACAAAGGGGAACCCAAAAAATCACAACAAACCCTAAACGAAGATTGCAATGAACACTCTTGTTCAAGCATCCAAATCTAAGGATAAAAACCCACATGTCAACGATCTATAGATGAAAATTGTAATTTCCCCTATCCTAGTTTGCCCTAGAATTTGCCTATGGGTCACAATTTCCACAAACTAGGGTTAGGGTTTTCACCTTGTCAAAAGAATAGCTCCTTGATGATGTAATTCGGATTTGCAAAAGTTGCATTCAATCCATGAACCACATTCCCAAACATGCATATATACATTTGTTAGCATTAATCCATGGAAACACATTTATCAATAATACAACCTATTGTGAGCTAGGAGGAGCAACATGGTGGGTTTGCTCGAAGCCATTTGTTAAGCCTAAGAGGTTGTATACCACCAATCTCCCTGCTGATAACTTGTACTTGCTTTCTCCACCAATGTCACAACCTCAAAAGACACTTCGCCTACTAGAGGAAGCCAGCAAAGCTTATAGTGGTCTAGGCCTACCACCCCTCCATGGCCCTTCCCTTCTTTGGTTCAAGTAGACTTGAGTGGGACCTCCACCCATCCATGGCCTATCCCTACCTTTGGAAAAGGTGGATTTTAAGTGGACTCTCCACTCATCCATGGCCCCTCCTTGCATTGGGAATAGGTGGATCTTAAGTGGGGTCTCTAGCCACCACTTTATTAGGCCCTTCCTCCTGAGCAAGCTTTCAAATAATCTAGCATATCCACCTACTGGAGGAAGCCAGTGGAGCTTACAAGTGGTCTAGGCCTACTAGCCCTCCATGGCCCATCCCTACCTTTGGACTGGGTAGATCTTAAGTGGAATGTCCACTCATCCATGGCCCATCCTTGCCTTAGGATTGGGTAGATCTTAAGTGGGGTCTCTAGGCATGCACCACTTTTTGAGGGTTGAGTGCTATATAGGAGCAACCTTAAATGGTAAAGGGATTAGATCAGGAAAAGTGCCAATATCACATGCAATGAGACAAAATGATCTAATAATAACTCACTTCAGTTAACATAGAAAAACAATTAGTTAACTGAATAAAAAAATCCTAAGTTTAGCTTAAGTGCATGAGAATAAATTAGACTAATAATTCATTAAATATTAATTAATCATTAGCTAATGCATGATTACTCTAACACCCTCCATTAATATGAACTTGGGGAGTAGATAAAAACCCTATAAAGAGAATGCATGATGGGTCCCGACAAACAAGAGCTGGTGAGGAACCCATGTACAAATAAAAGATCTCTCAAAACTGGAGAAAAAGGATAAAACCATAATGGGAGAAAACTCCTCTTCAAAAGAGAGAAAGATAGATGAAGGACTGAAAAAATCCTCTAAATCAAGGTGTGAAGGACTAAGAAGCCTCCAACCAAAAAAAGTCCCAAAAAGGCGGAACATGTAGAACATCACAAAAGCACTGAGAAGCTATAGAATGTTGTCGAATGATGACTGATATAGTGCTCAAATGAAGAACCTCTAGAAATAGGAATGCAAGAGTGTCCATATGGTAAATAATCCATCTCCCGAAATGCAATGGTAACCATCCGTTGATGTATGTTGCATTTGAAAGTACATAGGAACAAGAAATCTACGTAGATCACTCAAACACAAAACCAAGGAAGCATTAGCACCAATAGTAGAACCCCCCCCCCCGCCCGCCCCCCACATAATACTGAAAAGGGAGAGCCATGACAGGTACACTAAAATGGTGTGAAACCAAGAAGTGCATGTAGGAGAAATAAGCTGAAAATAAAAGGGTGTGCAAATAAAGGCACGCACGCATGAGTCAAGAATCACTCAGATTCATTGCTATTGTGGAAGGGACACTCACTTGACAAAGGTGTGATGGAAAATCAAAGAAAAAAATCAACCCCTCCATGGCACTTTATATCATAGTGTGAATAAAAAATGCACAACAAGATGTGTAAAATCCCCAATTAAGTATACATCAAAATGACACTTTATCTCAATGCATCTACATAATACAAAATGAATACAATGGAAACCCTTAATGTCCAAAAAAGGACTACATTCTGAAAATATAATTCTCTAATAGAAAAAGAGGAAAATGATAGCTCCATGATAAAGTACACAAAAAAACATGCACTTTAAAAAAAGTCGCTCAAAAAGGAGTATGGATGTAGAAGATATGGCCCATCGAAGTCTCCAAAACAAGAACTGAACAACAACATTGAAAAAATTGAATTTTGGAAAAAAATGAAGTCCAAACTAGAAAAAACATGCACCACTATGAATATCACAAAATTCTACCATGTTTCAAAAAAAATTTCGCTGGAAAGACTAGCTCATGGTCGAGATATGTCCTCTAGAATATTAGGAGCAAATTTGAAAAGCTCAACGTAGAGGGGCTGAGTAGGGCAAAAGAGCTTCTTCGCCAAATTTGTTAAAAACACCTCCAAAAATAGATGTCTTCCAAATTTAGAAGATCGAAAAAAGTCCTCCAAGTATAGTAGTAGGTTGAATTTATTGCAAAAAATGGCTATTTTATTTTAAAGTTAAAAAAGCCTAAAAAAATATTATTATTTTAAAATATATCTAATTAACTCATTTTTTAAGAAAAAATATATTAAAAAAACATTTATTTGGAAAAAAATTAAAAAAAGTTATTTTAAAAAAAATATATTAAATTTTTTAATGAGGGCGGACCCCAAGGGTTTGTCGCCCTTAGACGGACCCCAAGGAGCCACCTCCCTACCAAAGGTAGGTGGTGGTACCCCAAGGTACCTTCCATACAAGGGTGGGTAGGGCCCGAGGAGCCTACCACCCTGCCATGACAGGGGTGGCAGGTACCCATGTACACCCTGCACCCCCAATATATATATATATATATATATATATAATTTTAAAACATGAAAAAAACTTGTGTTGCACTTAAAAAAGGGTTTTTAATTTTTTAATTTGATTTTTTTTAAGCACAAGAAAAAAAATAAAAATGATTTTTTAAAATATATTTTCACGTCGATTCGTGTGTTGGGGAGGTCGTACGACCTCCTTGGTAAAAAAATTGCCTTAGAAGCTCCTGCCACCGAAATAGGTCGAATTATATATCAAAATTCATGGAATCGACCTCCTGAATGCAACCATGTGGTCCTTTTTGTGCCAAAATATACCAAAATTTTGGCTACCCTTCGAATCCGAAAAAAAAGCAATCGCTTCAAACCCTCAAGGATCTGACCTCAAGAGTCTAAATTAGGCCAAATAAAAAATCAAATCTGACTTTCTCAACAACTTTGAATCCAATGGTGAAGTACTTTTGTGCCAAAATTCACCTAAAAATTTCCCACCTCCAAAAATTGAAAAATAAGCAATAGAGAATTGAGATCTGATGCTTGTAACCCTTGTTAAAAAATTCTCATAAATCGAGAACGGGTGGCATTTGATCTTTGAGGGGATGGAGATACATATGAGAGTGGTCTACTTCAAATCTGAGGGATGATCCTCCTATTTAGTTCATTGTGGAGCCTCAGTTGTTACAATAAAAATTATAAACATTAATATATTATAGAAATTACAATATAAAAAATAAAATATTTAACAAAATAAGCATTTACTTCCTCCAAATGATCTCTCTCAAGTCATTTGCCACAATAGCAGGATCAAGCTATGGCATTCTAATTTCCTATAGAAACCATCTAGATAGAAATTAAAATACAAATCAATAATCATTTGATTTTTTAATAATAAACAACTATAACAACAAATGTAATTTGAAATTTACTAATCTCCCTCATACACCGGTCAAAGGCATGGATCTATCAATTGTGGAAGACACACCATGCTCCATTTCCATATGAACATTAGGAGGTGTCTTCACTTGCATCATTTGAAAATAAAATAACATTTTTCAATTATGAAAACTAGAATAGTGATGCAGGTCATGGCTTATAATGTATGAGATAGTCAACAAAATTTTGAGTACCTTGATAGAAATGTATGAAAAATGTGACAACATAGACAAGGAAGTGAACTGTTTGAATTTTTTTTGACAGAATTTTTTGATAAAATGATTTGGTAGACATTTATGGAAAATGTGATAGCATAGACAAGGTAGTGGGCTATTTGAAAAAATGCCTCAAAGAAATATGGTCTCATGGTGATGGACATCACCATGAGACCACATTTCTTTTCTTCAAACAACTCATTGCCTTGTCTATGCTATTGCTTACTATTATGGTTTAATAGATTTTTTCCAAGCATCCATAGTTTGTTCGAAAGCACCTATTTTATGATTTTAGCCATAGCAACAAGGAAGTTAATTGTTTGATAAAATTCTTTGGCAGACGTGTATGGAAAATATGGTAGAATAGACAAGGTAGTGAGCTGTTTTAAAAAATGCCTCAAAGAAATGTGGTCTCATGGTGATGGACATCACAACGAGACCACATTTATTTGAGTCATTTTTTCAAAAAGCTCATTGTCTTTTATATGCTATTGCTTACTATTATTCTCTAATAGATTTTTTCCAAGCATCCATAGTTTGTTCGAAAGCACCTATTTTAGGCTTTTAGCCATAGCAGCAAGGAAGTGAATTGTTTGATAAAATGCTTTGGTAGACATGAATGGAAAATGTGGTAGCATAGACAAGACAATGAGCTGTTTGAAAAAGTGCCTCAAAGAAATATGGTCTCATGGTGATGTCCATCACCATGAGACCACATTTATTTGAGGCACTTTTTCAAACAACTCATTTCCTTGTCTATTCTATTGCTTACTATTATAGTTTCATAGATTTTTTCCAAGCATACATAGTTTGTTCGAAAGCATCTATTTTATGATTTTAGCCATAGAAGCAAGGAAGTGAACTATTTGATAAAATGCTTTGGTAGAAATGTATGAAAATATGGTAGCATAGACAAGGTAGTGAGTTGTTTGAAAAGTTGCCTCAAAGAAATGTGGTCTCACGGTGGTGGACATCACCATGAGACCAAATTTATTTGAGGCTCCACCACCATGAGACCACATTTCTTTGAGGCATCACCATGAGACCACATTTCTTTGAGGCATCACCATGAGACCACATTTCTTTGATGCATTTTTTCAACATCTCATTACCTTGTCTATGCTACCACATTACTATTATGCTTTGATAATTTTTTCCAAGCGTCCATAGTTTGTTTGAAAGCACTTGTTTTAGGATTTTTTCCATAGTAGAAAGGAAGTGAACTATTTGATAAAATGCTTTAGTAGACACGTATGGAAAATGTGGTAGCATAGACAAGGAAATGAGTTTGAAAAAATTCCTTAAAGAAATGCGATCTCATGGTGATGGACATCACCCTAAGACCACATTTCTTTGAGAAATTTTTTCAAATAGTTGACTTCCTTGTCTATGCTATAGCTTACTATTATGCTTTGATAATTTTTTCCAACTATCCATAGCATAGACAAGAAAGTGAACTATTTGAAATAATTTCTCAATAAAATATGGTCTCATGAAATGCCATGACAAGAAAATGCAATTGGGAGCTGCTCCTAGTTATTAGTTATGCAATGCGAAGTAATTGCATAACTTCTTATGTTAACTTTCTAAAACCCTATATTGTAATTGAAATTTTGTCATCTATCAACATATAGTTATTAGTTATGCAATATGAAGTAACACTTTGAGTTTGAAAGATGTGCAATGCAATGTAATAAAAAATATGAGTATAAACTATAAAAATATATTAAGTACAATTCATTGGTTAAAATCTTTATTTTAATTACCTGAGTGAAGCTTCAAAATCCACCTCCACCGGGAGGTGTTGCTATAAAATCTCCAAGATTAACCTATTCAACATCCAAAATTAGATATTAGAATACCATTCATATAACAATTCTATTCACATGTAATATTTATAATTATTTACTAGTTACATACCTTGCTAGTACATGTTCTAGTGTAATACGGAGGTGGAGAACCACTGAAAACTGAATGAGCGCTATGAACCTAAAATTTCATTACAATCATTAAAATAGATTAGTTAATCTTGTATTTCATAAATGAAATTTAATAAATTCAATTCAATGAACTTTCCAACATTTACCTAAGTATCAAGGTTGAAAGCCTCATTCAGGAGGGCATCTGTCATCACCAACTGTTGAGCTGTAGATGTAGCTTGCACAGTTGCATCTTGACTATCTGTGGGGTCACAACCATAGGTGACCTACAAGCCTAATAAATATAGGGTGCAACCCTACTCCTCAAAGTCTCCCCCAACTCACGTTGTTCTGCAAGACTAGCATGCTCTATGATGCTCTAGGTCAAGGAACTAATGGATTGTAGTGTCTTGACCTCAACACTCTCCTTCACAATGGAAGGGATAACCACGTGCTCATAGGCTAGTTTGGTGAGTGCTCATCTCACTGGCCATTGTGGGTCAAGTCGTGCCCCTAGTCTATCATGTACAGACCCCCACCTCTACCCTAGAAGTCTCGCATATCAAAATAGTTTGTCACTTTATTGAGGACAAACTCGCAGTAGAGTTTCTTCAAAAAATATTGCAGGACCTCATTATTGTTGCATGGAGGATGGTCAAAAACAATCCACCACCTTTGCCAAAAATGGTTCTTTATCCCTTGGTGGTTGCACCAATGGATATGAAACCTCTTGCTTGTAGGGTGTAGAGGTTGATTTGGTTGCGAATTTGTGAAAAGGGAACACAAGTCAAATTTTGTAATTTTGTAATTTTTGACTTCTTTATAAGATAACTTATCTACATAGAATCATTTAAACTCTCTCCTCTTATCCGACCAAGTAGATATTTTCTTGCTAATTGAATATACATTTGATAAAATAGATTCAAGAGATTGAGCAAGTGTGACTCTATGTGAGGTTGAACTTGTAGGATCTTTCAACCTTGTAATTATGTCCTCAATTTTTTTTTGTTATTTTTCAATTTGCCCCATTAATTTTTCTTATGTTCTAGGGGCATATTGAGGAATTACTATAGGAGTTTGTTGTTAGGGTTGTTCTTCATCAGGTATTTGGTGTTGAGGTGATTGAGGATTTTAAGGAGAAGGAGGTTCATTATCAATTCCTATAAATTGAATAAATTTATATCAAAAAACCACTTAAATCCACCTATTTAGTAACAAATTCACACAAAAAAAAAAACAAAAATTACTCCTTTGACCTCCCCAATGTCGTGGCGGCATTTTGTAGGCCACATGTTTGGAGAAATAAGCAAAAATAAAAATGAGAAATGTTTCTTTTTTTTTTATAAAGAGCTATAACGTGAGCGTGTTATGGCCTTGGTGTTTTCGAGCCTTAGGCTCGGCAACACCAATCTATAATGTGAGCATGTTATAACGCGCTCGCGTTATGCATTTAAAAAATAAAATAAAATTTGGCCACTTTTTGGCTCCCCATCTTTTTGCACCCACCCATTAAGTGCATCGTAATCTCACATAAAACCATTAATCTGATCTTGATTGTAACCAAACAATCTCAAGTAGGTCTCTATTATAATGTACTATGGATCATCTTCTATTGTAACTATATAAATATTTTTTAGAGTAGTTTGTACATCCTCTTCGATAGTGAAGGTCTCACTTGGCCTCATATCCCTTTCAAGAGAAGACCGATTTTGTGGCAAAATTATAGTTTTATAGAAACCACTTATAATGTTGGCTGGTGGCAATGCATGGCTAAATGCTTTGCTTGAAAAAGTTTCCAACTCTTCTCATTCAATCTCAATCTATCTCAATCTAGGGTTTTTTTCATCCATATGGTTCTTTGTTGTTTGAAATTTGTCTTGAAAGGAGTGAAGATGCTAACATCCAATGGTTGTGACTTGTGGCTAGTATGCACAAGCAACATTTGCAAGTTTATTCCTAAACGCCTTACTTCTTCTATGGTCTTAAAATCTATGTGTCTTCCATGACTGTTGAAGATAATAAGGGCCATATTCTTGGGTGAAACCCCACCAAGGATATTAGCTGTAAAATGTTCTAACCAATGGAGAAATAGTTCCTTTTTCATTCATGCATGTTCTTGGGCTGCCATGCATGCCCCTGCCTCATAATTTGCAATATAGTTTCTCATGTGCCTTTTGGATTTAAACAAGTAAAACCCAAGAATACTGAACCCACATGCACTAACACAAGCCAACACTATGATCCACTCTCTAATTTTTGATATCAAATGTAGTACACATCTCAAACCCAATTTGGCAATCAATCTCGTGCCATAGTTCCTACCAACCTGCACGTCGATCTCATCATAGTTCCAAATTTGACTCGATCCATAGTGGTGCAGGTTATACATATTCTCTAGGTTTTCATAGAATGATGCCACAACAAAAGGCCAAAGAATAATTTCTCTATTAGTGTCCACTCCTTCAATTGTTCTGATTGACAAATTTTGGTGCCTTTTTCAAAAACCTGCCCACCATGACCTTCCTGGTACCCTGTCTATGAACAGGTTGGGCATACTTCCAGTTATTTGGGAAATAGTAGATTGTAATTGATTGACCTAAATTTCGTGGCCAATTTCACCCATTTCCTTGCACCATTAGACAACTTCAATGTCCTCATTAGATAAAATGGTACGAGGCCCCCTCTTCTTTATGGTGGTAACTCCTAATAGCCAAGACCCCAAACTAGTAGTCGAGATACCCCACTTGATTGATGCAGACTTGATTGACATGTTATCTTTGACACTATTGACTACTCTTTCCATGCCAATGAGTGACCATTGTCTAATGGGTACAAGTGAGGGTAGGTGCACATGTGGTTCAACATCTGGTTTGACTTGAGTTGTGTTGGTTATTTTTTCTGTAGAATTAGGAGCATCTACTTCTTGGTTGGGGATTGTAGTTACTTCCTCAAAGAATTGTGTATTAGTGAAGTGCACCCCACAAGTAATCTAATTGAGCACTTTCCTTTTCCTACTAATTTGTTTCCCTTTCTATCCAGTGCCATGATTTTCACTTATCCCGCACCCATAGTGTATTACTTATTATTGAAGCATACAAATATTTGTCAATATAAAAAACATAAACATGCATGATCTGAAAGGCTTAATATTACATTCTAACATTTAGAGTGTGTTCCGAGAATATATACAAACAAATTCATGTAATCCTACTAGGTTTTACTTGTATAAATTGAATAGTGCATGGTCCTTGCTTTAAAAATTATATATGTGTATGTATGTATGTATATGTATGTAAATATATATATATATATATATATATATATGCATGTGTGTGTATACTTATACGTATACAAATGTATATGTATACATATTTTTGTGTGTGTATATATATAGACACATATATATCTATGTGGTAACATATTACTAAAACAAGGAAAACCTAAGCTGAAATAGAATTGTAGTTACTTCACATTCGCTGGAATTATTTCATAGTATAATGAAACCCTACAAAAAATCCATACACTGATGTGAAATTGACAAGATAAGTGGATGAAATTAGATTAAATCATATCATTGTCTATAAAAATGTAAGGATAAATTATGGGTTGATGATATATGTCAAGTTTGGGCAATATGCATGATGTGTAATCCTAAAACTGGTCAAAAAATTGGGATTGCATGTAGGAAGTAGCAGAAACCGATTATTGTTCCTATAAAATACAAGGAGGAAGGATGCAATGTGTGTTATCTGTGACCAAAGGAGAGCACGTGCTGAAGAGGAGCTTTCATAGAGCATCATGGGCTGAAGAGGAAGGTAGGAAGAAGTTTGCAAGGGAAATAATGTGTGTATATATATATGCGCGTGTGTGTATGTATGTACACATACATACATACATATATATGTATATATGTATGTATGCATGTGTGTGTATATACTTATACGTATGCATATGTATATGTATATATGTGTTTTTTTTTTGTGTATATATAGACATATATATCTATATGTGGTGACATATTATTGAAACAAAAAAAAATCATTCCTAAATAGAATTGCAATTACTTTATATTTGTTGAAATAATTTCATTGTATAATGAAACTGTACATGAAATCCATACAGTGATACAAAATTGACAAGATAAGTGGAGGAAAATGGATTAACCCATATTAATGTCTGCAAAATGTAAGGAGAAATGATGGGTAGAGGTTTCCTAAAACCAAGAGATAATGCATGATGTGTAATCCTAAAAGCGGACAAAAAATTGGGACAATAACCCTATACATGTCATGCCACGTTGAAGCATAAACATGTTTTGTCAATAATAGAAACATAAAAATGCATGGTCACAAAGGCTTAGGATTGCAATGTAACATGCAGTGTGTCGCGAGTATACATCTATGTGTATGTATATATATTTATATATATTTATACATAGTTGTGTATATACATATGTATATATATATATGTCTGTGTGTGTATATATATGTACATATATGTATATATATGTATGCATATATATACATCTATTTGTAATCTTGAAATCGGACAAAATAATGTGACAATAACCCTATACCCAGGGTGATCCCACAAAGCTGGTTTACAATTTCTGAGAGGAACTGATTTTTGCTGAAATCACATATTTTTAGAAATTAGATGATTTAAGCCTTTAAAAGTTCCATTTTAAGGCTTCCAATTGAAGAGAGTTTGATCAAACCACCTTATATCAAACCCCCTTGGATAGAACCTCGCTAGTTTTAAACCATACCTATAAATGAGTCTCCTTTACACCTATCAAAATGCTGATTTAAAAATCACTTTTGATTTACCTTTTGGGGGATCAAATGAATTGATTTAAAATTTATTTGAAATGATTATGGTAGTCCTCAAAATGATCTATCCCACAAATATAATTTTATTATATGTTTTGGTTTTATTATGTATGTTTTTTTTTAGTTTTATTAAACATAGGTTTTTCACCGAAAATCATGCTCTCTATTTTGCACATGTGGAAAAATAAAAAATTATCAAAATATATATTTTTTAAATATATTTGTGCTGGGTATTGATGTCCTTGATCCATTAAAAAAATAAAAATAAAAAAATTGATACATACAAAAAAAGCTATTTTGTATACAGTCCGCCTATGTCTGAATTGCAATTGGTTTGACTTCAAAACTCTATTAAGGAAAAAATATTCAATAAAAAACTATGAGACCAAATGAAAGTGCTAGATATCATAGTTACAAATCTAAATTCAAAAAAATTAGAATTTTATCCTTTATACAAAAAAAAAGTTATGTTGTATACGGTGAGCATCACTTTTTAAAAATGTTGTTTTATGAAAAAAACCAGTTTTCGTGGGAGATGGAAAAAGAAGTGCAATCTTATTCCAAAAAAATTGGAAAAAATATTTTTAGAATCTACAGACAAAATGTGATGAGACTCTAGTTTTCATCATCTTCAAATTCCTCACAGTTTAGCCGCTATAGGTGCCCGAATGTGAAGATTTAGTTAAAAATAATAATTTCAGTGTCTAGTTTGGCCAAAAATTGTAAACCACTATTGTGGGATCACCCCCCATTAAATTTCATGATTATAAACCAAGGATTTAGAATAAAGTTAGACAATGTTCTATTTATTTCACATTCTATGTAATGATTTCATAGTATAAAGTGAAAGGAATCATTTCAATGAAACCTTGGATGCCATACAGATAAATGATGATAAAAGATAGTAAACTACAAGTAGGAATGAGTAGATGTAGGAAATAAAGATTTCAATGTATATTTGATGTATGTAGTTGGAAAGCTTAACAAGAATGATAAGATGTAGGAGATAAAGATGTAATTGTGATGATTAAATAATGGATAAAGTCAAGTTGTTATTATATTTGATGTATGCAGTTGAAAATTTTAACATGAATGATAAGTTGCAAGTGATAAATATGTAACTATGATATCATTAGAAAATGGATAATATTGTTTCTAAATTTGGACCCTTTGATTTTGAATAGCTGATTGAAAAATGTATAATTTGTATGCCTCAAAATATTTTAGACACTGAGTGCATTATATAAAACAGTATATTGATTTATGAAAACATGAATTTAGTTATTTTGGGTGTACCAACCTGAATAAGCACCCTTTAATCAATAATGTGTAGAGGTTGCCTTTGCAAGCTCTGAATTTTGCAAAGGATATTCCATGAAAAAGAGGATAATTCATAATGAAAATGACCCTGAAAATTCCCTCTTATTAAATCATTTGAATGTGGAAAATGAATCCATTGAATTGTGGTGGTTGATTTTCAAATTTAAATTTTCGTGGGAAACAATCAGTCATTTCATATTGCAGTTGCCATTTATGTATGATTTCTAAGGTGGCTTGAATGAATTCAGTTTTATATATGATTTAGTATATTTCTACGGTGGCTTAAATGAATTTAGTTTTATATATGATTTAATATATGTATCTTTGTTTATTGGGGAGCCTTACACCATTTACTTATGTGCAAGTACCAGTAGTTGATGGAGTTAATGCATGAAGATGTGAAAGGAAGTGTGCGAGAAAGTGCAATTGATACCTCATAAAACTGATAGTTGTTTTATATTATGACATGTTAGGCACCATCAACTGTGCACATGTATATGTAAATACAATATATTTTAAGTTTTGGATCACTTGCATAGAGTGATAATTGTAAACATTAAAGTTTATTTATAAATGTAAAAGTGAGTTATTTTGTGCAACTTGTCTTCTATTGCAAATAGATATGTACGAATAGTTGTTTACTTTTTTTAGTCAACTACACATTCACTAATAAACATGTATTGATGTAGAATACAAATATTTATTGATCCAATTAAAATTATGTAATAACTAAAATATAAAAGTTAATGGGAGATTAGGTGCACTCCAATAAATTGCTATTGAAACTATAACTGCTAGTGCTACTAGAGCTTTTCCCTAGGTATACATATAAAATTACTATATACTACGTGCCCATTGAAGTGAGTCATAATGAACACCTCATGAGAACTATTCAAATAGATGACGAAGGGCGATTAATGTAGTGCTCTGCCATCTTGTAAGCATTGAGGTCAAATCCCTCAATACATAAAAAATAAAATAATAAGTTAAAATAAAATAACTATACAAATAGATTCTTTCGTATATATACCATCGTCTGGGCTCTGAATTCTGCTACTGTCACTGTAATAGTTTCGGTGACCTATTTTGCTAACTTTGGGAGATTATTTGCTAATCTACCCATCTACCATTTCTCTTGGATGAATTGTCACAAGCAAACAATACTTCATAGAAAGTGTGAGTCCGTACTTAGGAACCACATGATGCTCATCAACCATCTTTATCCGGTAACAAATAAGAATGGAAGCCACAACCCACTTCATCTACTAGTACACAAATTATCTACCCGTGCAATGTCGAGGTCCTCCGTTGAATGCTGCAAAATTTAATTCTGATTCCCTCACAAACCTACCATTCTTCATCCACCTTTTTGGCTTGAATTTTAGGTAGTCCTTACCCCAAACGTACTCCAGCCTACCAGATGAGTAAATTGAGTACAAAACTTGCACGCCCTTCTCCACAGGCGTGCCATCAGGAAGAATGTCATCTTCTTCCAATGCTATGAGCTCAATGGGAACAAGTGGGTAGAGGCAGAGAGACTCCATCAATGTTGTTTGTAGGTAATCCTTTCGCTTCACTTCTTCGAAGCTAAAACAAAATGGGTCCTGATCATCCTGAATCTTCCTCTCCTTCACGATCTCTCAGAGCTCTACCAAAATCTAGGCTTCAACAAGGGGATGTGTCACCACCAGCTAGAAGAACCATGTGATCCCCACCGTAATTGTATCCTTACCCCCAAAAATAAGGTTCACAAATAACTCATGAACTCTTCTGTCGAAATAAACCTGCCCACTTTCCCCCTTGTACTGAAGAAACACAGATACAATGTCGGCCCTCGCAGAGCCATCCTGGTTAGCACACCGACAAGAATGCAATTCATGAAAAACAAAGTCGTAGACAAAGTATGTAGCCCTGATAAGCCTACACTCTAATAAAATGTTAAGGAACCTCAAAACTTTCCAAAAAATGGGGGCATGAGCAGGCGAAACATGATCGACTGTAAGGCCTCTTCAAAGGCCTCTATGAAGGGAACCCTGGTCAAGCCAGGGCTCAGGCAGCCAATTTCGATGCCTCCGTCGAAGAGACATAAGTTATAACAAGCCATTAAGTGGAACACGTTTTGCAGGTCGATAACAACAATTTTCTCATAGGCATTAGTGAAGACGGGAAGAAGTTTTTTCTGGATCACGCCGGCATGGTGGTGACTGCAAAGTCATGAAAGGTGGGTGAGGAGAGCACCTTGCTGATTGACACATTGCACTACTTGAAAGACTCCCCGTTGTCCATCACAACTGACTCGCCGAACATGTCATGAAATGTGTCCTTGTAATTCTCCCCTTTGTCAAAATTGTGGTACCTAGTTTTCAGCAGGTATTCAATGTTTGCAAGGTCAGCCATAAAAAGGTGGCATTTCCAAGGCCCTGGAAGCCTGAATGTTTCGCCATTGATGATAACAAGATCTGTTAGCCAGTCGTAAAGGTGGCCCAAGTGAAAAAGCAATGAGGGAAGCATGCCCACAACTGGCCACACCATAGCTCCTCTAAATCTCAGTCGTTTCCAAGACCGCAAAGCCCAAATGAGTATGATGATTATTATTCCTGCACACTAGAAAGGAAGAAACGTCCTCTCATTCCCTACAATTTCGACCACTACGACCATTTATTTATTGTACCTCAGAGCTCTCCTTTCTCTGAGCACTTAATAAAATGCAATGTTTAGTTCCTTAAATCTCCATGTGCTAGGTGACTAAATTTCGAACTATTAATAATATAACAACTGGCAGACGACGCTTTTCAAAATTTAATAAAATCTAGTGCTACTCTCTTTCATCAAAGCAGTAATTACTAATTAAAATCTAAATGTTTCTCCAACTAATTTCCTATATTCAAAATTTTGACAGGAATTCTTATCAAAGTAGGTATAACTAGGTTTGCAGGTAAATGCTTCCTAACCAGTTTTATTTATTTAAAATATAAATATTGTTCTCCTTCAATATATCATTTTATTTACCAAGAAAATATGTTAATGACGTATAGGTATAATGCATCATGGCCATTGAATTTAGAAGGATCTAAAATAAATAGAGATTTAGAAACTGGTGAGATAAAATTTGAGGCATTCGAAAATGATGATAAGAGTTAATTCATACAATTGTTAATCCAACTGTGGAGATAAAATATTGATTTGCAACCTATTATGTCGAAACATGCCGTAATTAAGTATATCAAAAAGTATGCAGTCAAAGCTGAAAGAAGTTCAGAGACATACCATCAGATGTTGTTTTGACTAGCAAATGTAGAAAATCATGATGATTTAGCATCAAAATTTTATAGATGAATTCTCACTGAAACACTGATAGAAAGAGATATTGGAGCCCAAGAAATAAGTCATATGCTACTAGAACTCCCATTGGTACAGAGTAGTAGAGTATTTATCAACTTAAATGTTTCAAAGGAAGTATTCAAATGTGTAGACTTAAATGTTGATGAAGAGAATGAGGAACATACCATATCTTTCATTGATGCTTATAGGAATAGGCCCCAATTTTATGGAAGCTCGTGCCTTATTGATGTTGCAAAATCATGGATATATAACAAAAAAAGGAGAGGTGAAAATAAATGGAGTCCAAGAAAAATAACAGCTATTGTAAGAGTCTTTCCTAGATTTTAGTCAATTCCTGCATGTCACTTAGAAAAATGGATTGATTTTTTCTCTTCAGAGTTATTGCTTTACAAACATTTTCGTGACATTCACACAAATATTGGTAATAATGATGAATCTATAGTTGCCACATGGGATAACTTTAGATATAATCAATGGCACCTAGAAAGAAGAGGAGTTACTAAAAATGAGATTGATTCAGAATCTGAAGACAACGATAATTTCCAAGGTGCTACTACAAAGAACGAATGGTTGATTTTTTCTAGACTTCATCGTGGATAGATTATGCAAGTTTCAGAGATAGATATGTTGGGTAGAAGAGATATAGATCAACAAACAAATTGGTCTCAAGAATTTCAAAATGAACAATACACAAATGAAGCTGCAAATTTCATTAACTTGATGAGAAATACCGATTGTATTATTCATGATGAGATACCACAATGTGTGCACTATGGAAACCTAAGTGAGAAACAAAATAAAGTAGTTAACATCATAATCTCCCACTATCATACATGTCAAGATGCATCACCCTTATATATGATAATCCAAGGCACAATAGGAATAAGCAAGTTGTATTTAATTGGTGCAATCAGTTAAGCATTACAAAATGTAGCCTATCCATAATGCTCTCCTCTGCTTTTACTTGCACCGACGATAGTTGCAACATTCAACATTGGAGCATCAACGACTCATTCTAAGTTGAGAATACTGATAAAATAATTCAATGAGCTACAAGGAACGAGACTTGCAAGTTCCCAAGAGGAAATGTCTCACATAAAATATATATTGATAGATGAAATGAGCTTCCTAGGAGAGAGGTTACTCCAAAACATAGACTCTCATCTTTGACAAGCATTTCTAGAAAATAGCCATAAAATTTTTGGAGGTATGTTTAGTATTTAAATTTCTTAGAGTAAGAGATCTACATTGTAATATACTTTGTTCTTTACTATTAGAGTACTAATTTCAAAGTAAATATTTTTAATATACATATTAAATAATTTTTTTAGGCATATTTATGATATTGGCTGGAGATTTGGCACAATTGCCTCCTGTCAATGATAGACCAGCAAACAAAAGTAGAAGGCATGCAAAGTTGTTATGGGAAGAATTCAAAACTGTAGTAACTTTAGTCATATTTTCAAATAGGATGGACAAAGCAATGAGCAAGAAAGATTTTGTGTCCTTCTATCAAACATAAGGGATGCGAACCCTACCATAGATGATTGGATGTTACTTATGTCAAGATCCAATGCAAACATGAGTACTACAAAAAATGACTAGTTCAAAAATAGTGTTCATTTATTTTCAACAAATGATAATGTGCACAATCATAATAAGAAAAATATATTATCATTATCAAACCCCATTTCCAGGGAAAACTTTAGTGGTGAATCTTTGCCAATTGGTGAATTCTAGGAATCGGGCAAGTCGAAATTGATGAATTTACCGTACCCAACAGGGTGTCCAAATCACTCAGATTTTATGAACTATCAGTCCAATGCATGTCCATTTGCCATAATTTTTTTTTACAAGGCATGTTTAGGCAATGAATTTTCCATAACAGACTACGTGTTTCCAATGGACTGATTAATATTTTCCCCTGGAATCCCAGGAGCATGTCATAAAACACCAACATATTCAGCAATACTATTAAAACAACATTATATGAGGAGCCATTTCGCCAATTAAAATTTACAAATAGTTTCTTGTGAAGACCCATTTCACCAATTAAAATTTATAAATAGTTGCTTATGAGACCTATTTCACCAATAACATTTAAAAATAATTACATTTGAGGACACATTTCGCCCTAAAAATTACAAAGTATCATTGCATAAGCACGCGAGATTTGCCATATTTTTAACATACCATTTAAAAATCCTGCAGAATTCACCAAATATGGATTGATATAAATACAATTGAAACTGTTATTTATTCTTACACATTTTGTTCAGTTCTAAGGTTCTACTTCTTGATTCAGAAGTCAACGAAATCCGAAAATGGAGACATAAAGGTGAGTGATCATTTCTTCATACTGTTATTAGTTATTAGGTATAATAATAATATTTCTTTATCTATTTTCCATTCTTGCTTCAGTCTTAAACATGATTTTGAGTAGGGAATGGGATCTATATTCTTTGTCGGTATATCCTTCTTAAACAAGAAGACATTTTTTTCCAGCTTTTATTCGAAGTGAGAGATCAATATGTCGAGCAGTAAGGGTAAGACTCCTCAAGGTAATGAAGAGACCGGGAGGACATCAAAATGCCCAAAATGTGGAGGTACCATACAGTCTTACTTGGGAATTGGAAAATCTTCTGATCCATCAAATCAAGGTGGAGCTACATCATCAACTCTTCCACCAAATATTATTGAAGAAGGCATTCACAATACCTCACTACCACAGGAAGGTCAAGGTGAGATTTTCATTGAGTTAAATCAAAATGTATCAAATGAGGATGGAAATACAACAAAATATGTTCCAAGGGATACCTTGGTTAGCCAAAATGAGATAATTGACTTGGATAAGGATGATGTTGGTAGCAAGAAAAGAAAAGGCAAATCAAAATTGGGGCATGAGTGGGAAATGACAAGGAATTTTCAACTTGGTTGGTTGTCGAAGTACCCATTCATTGTACCTGTGGGGGTAGAAAACGTAAATGATATTGAAAGGGAAACAAAGGTCAAATGTATGATTTGTAGTTGGAAATGTGGAAGAGACAGACATTGCAGCTAAAGCTTGACACTATAGAAAAGCATATTGGTAAAGTTTACGAAAAACAAATCATAGATGGAAAGGAACAATCAGTCATACGATGGAAATAAAAGGAAGAATGTCTTCATGTTAAGTATGCTGCAGATTACGAAGAGCATAACCATAGAATGTCAAAGATTGAAAAATGTCAAGGTACACTTGAGGCTCATTTTGGAAAAGTCATGGCAGCAACAAATCTGTCAAAAGCTGTTCAGATGAGTGTTTTTTTTCATATTTTGTCCAGGGGGCATCCTATGAAAGACTACCCAAAATATTTTGATTTATTATCTTATTTGAGTGTTCCCCACATTACCTTCTCACATTGGCCAATAAACGCTGGATGGGAATGGGTGAACTGTCTTGCTGTAGTGGAAAAGGAAGATTTAAAGGAGAAAGTAAAAGAGTCAAATTTCATTGCATTATCTTTAGATGAAGTTACTATGGTAGACAATACTTCTTGGGTTTGTATGCATTTGTATACTGTAGAAAAACATGTTCACCAAGCTCATCTTCTTTGTGTTCATAAAATGAAGGACAATTCAACATCGCAAAATCTATTTGAATTAGTCAAGAAATCTTTGAATGAAATTGCAGGTATGGATGAATTGACAATTTCCAAAAAGTTGGTGTGTGTAGGAGCTGATGGAGTTGTAGTGATGCAAGGTCAAAGGAGCGGTGTTTGCACAAAGTTACAAACTACTTGTGCACCATACATGCTTGGCATTCACTGCATGTCCCACAGAATGAATTTGGCATTCAAAATTGTACGCAAGTTTCCTACAGTATCAAAATTTGAAAATCTAGTTCGTGAGATCCATGCATACTTCTGCCGAAGTCCCAAATGTTTCCTTGAATTTCAACATTTTGCTGAGGGAATAACATCTAGAAACAAGCTTCTCAAGGATGTCGATACCAGATGGATCTCCCTGCATGGACCAGCGCAACGAGTTCTTTCAAAATATCAATCCTTGATTGGAGTGATGTATGAGCATCACAACACAATAGACAAAGCTCCTGGCCCCTTACATAGGTTAAGCAATATAGAGACACTCTTGAATTTAGCTAGTCTTCTACCCATGCTAGATGCGATGGACAATCTTGTGAAGAAATCCCAAGACAAAACTATGTATATTTATGAATATTCCAATCTACGTAAACTTATATGCTTGGTCCTCGATCATCTATATCTAGATCTAACACAAGAAGGTGCAAATTATTTGATGTGGCAGAAAATTATTGATTTGAATAATCCTGATAATTATTTATAGTTTAATGCAAGCTCGCACTTATGTATCTGTGTACGTGGATATGATATACCAATGTACCATTGTAAGACAACCAGCCGCTCTAGTAGAGAAGTAGCTATTAATAAGGAAGATTTTAATGACATTGTTAAATCTGTTAGCGATAATTTGAAGGAAATTGCAAAATCTTTTTCCTCAGAGATTTGTGAAAGATTCCCTCAACATGAAATACTTGAAGCCATGGGTATTGTGTATCCTCAATTTTGGGTAAACTGAGATAACCCAAAATATTTTCATGATCAAGTAAAAATATTGATCGAACAGTTTTCGAAAAAGGTAACATACAATGAGTAGACAATAAAAGGAATTTTAAATGAAAATAAGCTTGGACAACAATGTAGGAGTTTTGCAACAACTATGAGGGACCAATATAAATCCATGGGAAAGGAGAAGGCCTTTGAACCGGGATCAATAAAAAAGGTTTGGACAAGCTTAGGTCAGAGTGAAATATTGCATGGATCGATATTAGAATATTTCAAACTTGCTGATTTATGTGAAACAATGATATTGGGGTCGATGGAGAATGAGAGAGTTTTCAGTACATTGGGGTTTTTGAAATCAAAGTTAAGAAACAGACTTGATAAGAATTTGGAAAATTGCTTGAGGATGAAAGGAAATACGTATAATGCCAAAAAAATTCCTTTTCAAAGGGCACTCGCAATCTAGAGGTCCACATGTGAAAGAAGAGGGACCGGGTTGTGCAACATAGGCACTCCAATTCCAAGCACTGGTACTGGTGGTAGTGGGACTGGGACAAATGATAATGATATTGAAATTGACACAAATCACACAATGAATGTTGAATTTGAGACACAAGCCGAAGAAAGTGAAGAGTAGACTCAGAATCAAGATGACTCTTTTACTTTATCTCAAGATGAGCATCAGTTTGAGGACCCTGACTCCATTTGGGAAATGTAAGAGAATTAACAGATTTTAGGTATTTTTACTGCACTTCATGAATCGGTTTCCATTGTTCCAAAGTCCAAATTGTAGTTGATGATATTTTATATTGTATTCAATGAACATTGAAATTGTGAATCATTGCACTTCATGATATCTTATTTTATATTGCACTGCATGAATCATATTCCAAACCGTAGTTTATGATATTTTATATTGTATTCAAAGAAATTGTGAATCATTGCACTTCATGATATTTTATTTTATATTGCACTTCATGAATCATATGCCAAACTGTAGTTGATGATATTTTATATTGTATTCCATCATCCATGAAATTGTGATATTAAAATTTAAATTTGATCTCTTAAAAGGAAATTTAATTTTTCTTTACAAAGAAACTAGCCTCCACCGAGTCCACCCCACTTATTTTCCACATATCAATAATCACAAAAATATACCACACTTTGATTTTATGAACAATGCAAATTGTAGAAATTTGTGGCACAAGATCCATATTATAGCCTACATTGCATCCATAAACAAATTTGAAATTCCAAAGTGACGTATTCCTTCCCCCATTCCTAGTTTAAAATTCAATACCATCAGCCTAACAATGCTTCATTGGTGGAACCCCCATCACAGCCTTGATGAAAATAGCTCACAACCTAGTATCGATGTAACAATACTCTATTGGGTTGACTCCTAAGGTGCTCTCCTCGATATACTGATAGAGTCAAGTTGTCAAAAAAAGTAACCATGAATTATTGAATGCATAAAGTATATCGGGGGAACTAGGGTGCATCGGGGAAACATTATCTGGCATCCCACCGATAGAACGAAGGAAAGGTGTCCATCAATGGAGAGGGTGGCTATCGGTGAAAGACTGATGTGACATCCCAGGGCATCGTCGACTTCAAGATATTTGAAATAAATGTTCTTCTACGATGACAAGATTGAAAGACGGTCCACAAATGGTGCATTTATGAACCAGAATTGAAGTGAATTATATCACAAGTTGGTCACATAGTTGTTACAAAATCCTTGAAGATTTTACTTAGGGCAGAAGTAGAAAGGAAAAAACTTGGAGTTTTGATGCAGCAAAGACCGGTGGACTGTGGAGGTGACTCAACGAGACTCATGTAAGTACTTTAGACCAGCTGAGAAGCTATTTTCATCAAAATCTTAAGATTTAAATAATGGAAGAGAGTACAGACAAACCCAAAGCTAAAAAATAGAAAACCAAAAAGACTAAGACTTTGGATCAACTGGACATTAAAAATCCTAAGAGACTCCTAAATGAAGACTTGATAGATCAATGCCCTAGGCCAGGGCCGAGACCCAAGAGGAGTGCTCAAATGAATCCTTCCATGGATTGACTATGAGACAAACATAAGGGCTTAGGAGATATTTGGACACCTCAACGAGGGTATGACCTCTTCATGTACCATTATAGAAAACAATTTAGGTTTCAACCAGTCTGAAATCTATGGAGGTTGAACCTAGGAAGACTTGTGGTGCCCAATGTGTTTGTGAACACAAAGCTAATTAAAGCTCTTTCTATCAGATATGACCCCAAGAAAAGAACTATTCAATCACATGGTGGGGGTGACATGCTTGTTATTTCTAGGGATCTCATTTCTAATGTATTTTAGTTAGAGTGTTCATTGAATTTATCATTCACGGTCAAAGATCTCTTAATAGAGTATTGCCACATGGATACCAGCTATGAGAGATGGAAATTACCTTTGCATAGGCCCAAGGATGAAGGATGCCAACTCAGGAGTTTCTCTAGCAGTGAAAACCCTCCTTTCCATGAAGATTTGTTCGAAGAGTATTTCGATACACCTATTATTTAGTTGGTCAAGTTTTGGGAGTAGAGGTTTCGCCTCTCATGTCAATTTACCCAATGGTCTTAGCTGCAGACATACAAAGCAAGGATGCCAAGCCATTTGATTATGCTAGCTACTTGGCCAACGCCCTACATCGAGGGCTTGAAAAGATTAAAAATAATAGTGATAATATTAATTTTGAACACTATTCTTTGCTTATGCATTTTCTTTTGTACGAGGGACAAGTCAGAGGGGTCTGGAGTGAAGAATTAAGGTTAAAAGATACATATGAAAATGGAAATTTCAAACCTGTACAAATGTGGACTTCATTTTGGGACAACCGATTTGGTAGGTCTCATTACCTTTATTTTGAAGAATTTTTTGTAAAACCATTGATGAAGTTGTTGGAATATCTGTGCAATTATAACCTATCCCCAGAAGTACAAAGATTTCTAAGACCAAAGGAAAATGACCGAAGAAATAAAGTGAATCATAACTGGGGAGATTGGTATGCTTTCCCTGATTGTAGAGTGATAAGGGTTTATGGGTTCGAAGGAGCTCCACACTTGATGCCACAAGTAGTTTCTGATCGAATTTATTATTAAGAAATTGTGAGACAATTGGCAAAATCTGATGCCAAACACCTCAAAGGACATAACAAACAATCAATTATGCCCAACACCTTATGTTTTGGACTTTACAGTGGTTTCCAATGAAGGATATGGGGAAATTGATGGTAAATTAGCATAGTACAACCTACCTCAAGGTGATCTAAGGAAACAATTTGATGCATAAGGGTTTATTCACAAGGTGAGATTATTGTAGGGGCTATCAAGGTATGAACATTTGTTCTCAATTGAAGATGTGATAAGAAACCATGATGAGGCTTCCACCAAGGAAAGAATGGCTACCTATAACAAGATTATGCTTGCAGAGGAATGGAAGAGAAAAAATGCCCCATCTTATTCAAAGGCATTTGGTGAGATACAAAATCCTTTAACAAGAATTGAGCAACTCATCGCTCATGTCAATGAACTAGTAAAGGATGTTCCCCCAGTTGTTTTTGATGCACCTCATGCAACCTATTCAGGAGTACAAGCTGAAGACATAGAGCCCTTGGATTACATACCTTCACAACCTACTCCTGAGGTATGTTTTTCTATAGATACTGATATAAGTGTAGAAGAGGAGGGTGATGAAGAGGGTGAGTAGGTCAAACAAATAAGTGCTCTTGTGATTGCATAGTATGAGCCCCCTCAAGAGCAAAATATTGTAAGATTTGAGGCATCAAATGAACTATCTGATGATGTGAGGGTCAGGGCTGGACAACAGTTTATTTCTGATTGTGATTTTGCTAAATCTTCTAAATTTAAATCATTTGTTTATGAATATAAAGGCAGAAAAATGAGAAAAAAGTTACAGGATATCACTCTTGAACAAGAGGAAACCACTCTGGAGGAATTGAAAAGGAAGGTAGATAAGGAAATGGAGTCCATCACTCCTGAAAGAGGAAGGGAATTACTTCAAGAAGTTGGAGTGTTGCTCCTGCCAGGGTGGGATATTAGCTCTTCAATTGTATTTGATAGCTTCAGAAAAAGAGGGGATAAGACAATGAACTTAACAAAAGAAGCAAGTGACAAAATCTATTCAGGATCTAGGTACAACCCAGACGAATCCACCTTGCTTATTTGGTCACTCTATCCCCATGATAAAATACTTGCTATAATTAGTAATCCAAACCAAGTGTTTGGACATCTCTTGGTTCAAAGAGTAGGGGATAACAACCCTATGGAGACAATAGAATTAAACATAAATGTGGCAAAATTTACCAAAGCACAGAATGAAAAACTGATTAAGGAAAATGACAAACTGAACAAGGAGCTAGCAAATTAGAGAGAAAGAAAATCTCTTCCTCTACATCAGAGTTGTACTCCCCATGTATTGAAAATGATAAGAGAGTCATTGATGTATTGGATGATGCAGCCTATTGGAAGAATTGCCATCTGAAATCCTAGGGGAAATGCAAAGAATTCGAGAAAGAAGTGAAAACCATCAAATATAAAACTATATCTAAAATTATAAAAGAAAGATTCAACAAAATGATGAAGTGTGTTGATTAATATTGGAAACTATTCAAACAGACACACATTGCATTGGTGGAGAATGAACGATTGCAGCCTAGAATGATGGAGAAAAAAAAGGAGCTCATAGATAAGAATATCATGAAAGGACAAATATTGCTGACATATAACAAGCTGGTAGAATCACATAATGGATATCATAACAAGCTTAGGGAATATTTTGACTGCTTTGATTCAATCCCGACACTTCATAATGGCATTGGAAATCCACGAGAATATGATGATTGGAAGGAAGAGCTTGCTGGGCTTCTAACTGCTGCATTGCAAGAAATAAATGACGAGGATATGGTTTTACAAAACACTCATAAGCAACTCAAAAAAACAATGTCTATGGAATATGATATGAAATTGGTGATCTCTAATGTGGACACCTATGTTGAAAAAGAGTACATCCATCACCTCTTTGCAGTCAATTTTTTTATTAGCCAAATTGTAGATGTGTCAGAATCATATTCAATGAGAAAACCATCAAATTCAGAGTGAGTACACCAATTGACACATGATGAGCACCCTATCATGGAGTAGAAGCTTTGAATAGATCTTAGGTGGTCACAGGCTTCTTCTTGGAGATTAACAGATCAGTGCATTCACCTGTGACATTGTTTTACTTGAGTTATGTTTAGTTGTCAAATGTCATAAACTTTTGTAACGAGTTTGTAGCTTGTTGCCTCTCATATATAAGAGAGATCAAGACCCGAATAGGAGATCATCACATCATTTTTTATTAGAATTTAGAGTATAAAATATTAAAAAGATAGATAATAGATTGCACCAATTCGCCCATCCATCTCATATCATAAACTATTGTTATAATGCATATCATTTGAAGATCAATACAATGGAGAAGGTTACACATAATTACTGATTTTCTTTCGAGTGTTTAACTGTTGTGGATTCATATGCTTATATGTTATTAACTTATTTGGTTGTCTCCAAAGTGGTTGTTTATGTTATTCAAATTGAGTGTGTGGAAGTACATTTAATTTGACAATACATTGAATTTAAATTCTTTAGGAATAGGGGTTGTGACCATGGGGTTTTAGATTTATTTGTGGATATGATCAAGTAGTAATGTGGGCCACAAAATGGATTTGGTCACACATATCTTTGCAATTTGTGCTAATCATAAAATAAAATGTAGTGTATTTTTGTAGTATGTGGGATGTGGGTGAGGTGTAAGTTGGTGGATACTGATCAAGATTTTTAGTCCCAACATAACAAAAGCTAACAGTTCAACATCCATAACTTAGAAGATCTACCAAGAAATAAATACAATGAGCTAACAGTTCAACATCCATAACTTAGAAGCTCTACCAAGAAGTAGATATAATGAGCTAATAGTTCATCACCCATTACAATTCATATTTTAATTGTGTTAAAAGTAAAACTTGAGCATGTACTCAGTGATTCATCACTCAACTCAATGCTTAATAACATTTTAACAATAGTATTAGTAGCATATACACCAATGAACATCAACAATCATTTAATGTGTATCTATTATTTGAAACCACAAACTTTTTCTTGAAATGATAAAATAAATAATATAGATAATTGAACATAATCACATTACTGAAGGTTTGAATTTTAGATTTTTTATTGATTTTCACATAAAGGAGTACATAGAAGAATTGGAAATGCAAAATCTTTCCAATTCCCAAATACAACTCTGCACAGAGCTGAGTTGGAACTTGGAAACTCATATTATCAAAGATTCAAAAATGAAGTCACTGTATCACCTTTTCTAGCAACTTCCACTCTTTAGGTGGTGGAATTGCCATTTGTTCTAACTGATGTTGTTTGAATTGAAGTTTTGTTAACATTTCATGATTGTAATTGGAAGTGGAACCTGTCTTGAATTCTTCAATCAATTTTTTATTCAAGGTTATCAGTGTTTAGATGGAATCCAAATAGTTCACCACATCTGATTCTGGGTTATGAAGAAACTGGTCCAAATCAATCTTCCTTGCACCCTCCATCTTATTTTTGAAATCATCCTTTCCAATGAATTGGTCATTTGTGTCAAAATCCTTTGGAAAACCAAGCTCTGTGAAGTTCCTTACCTTTTCATCCACCACCTTCATCTTGTCTGCAACCAAATGCAAATATTCCTTTGTTCCATGCATTCTCGAACACTTTTCAATGATAGATGACAACTTCATTGAGGTAGCAATCCGATTAGTAATCCCTTTTGATTTCAAATCATTATCACTGGCTTTGTAGACTGCTTGTAGAACTTGATTTGCAGATTTCTCTAATTCCAACACATTTTTGTTGTCCACTAAATACTTGTTGAGCTTCTTATAATGTTGTTTGATAGCATCAATCAATTGAAACATGTCACACAAATGATCAAACCTCTGCATTATTTCATCCCAGATGTTTTGTTTCATATGCCTCATTGTTTCTCTACAAAATGTAGATAACTTATTTTGGTAAGACTTAATTTCATTTTTTGCTTCCATCAACTTTGCCTCCAATCTTTCATTTATTTTCTCTCTTTCTCCAATTTTTGTTCCCACTGTGCATTTCCATTCACAATGCTTAGTCTTAATTTTTCTAAAGTGGATTTTTGCTCATCATATTTCTTGTTTCTCTCATCTAGCCTTTGCTTCAGGTCATTCAATTCTCTCTCATTTGGTTTATCCTCTTTGCTTGTTGATGTAGAGGCATATTTTTTTATTCTTTTTTCTAATTCATTGCTCTTGTTATGTGATGCTTTCCTCTTTGTTTTCTCATTTGCTAGGTCTACCTGTAATTTTTTTATTTGGATTTGCAACCTTTTCTTCTCTCTATCTTGCTTTAGCAATGATGTGTACACCAATTCATTGTTCTTCATTGATACATTAATTTTGTCAGTATTTTTTAGTCCAAAAAAATCCAATTGAAAATTGGTCACCTGGTATTCAGATCGATCCATATGATTTGTTGGTTTGTTTTGAATTGTGGGAAAAACAATTGTGTACTCCATGATTTTTTTATTTGTGTAAAATGTGGGTAATACCATGGTTGTTGTAGGCTCTAAATTTACAGTAAATGCAATCTCCATCAGTTGCTTCTTTTCTTTTTTAAACAAGTCTGATTTATTTTTAAACTCTTCAATGAAATCATAACCTGGGGACATAGGAACAATGGAATGCTTGAATGGCGAAGGAATAGGAGTGCTTGTAGTTGATAGTGATGTTGTAGCCACACTAACAGGTAATGGGGGAGTGCCTAGAAATAACTCCTTTGTGGTGGATCCACTGATAGTGTGACTTGGACCTATCAAAATCCTTTGCCTCTTTTGTTTGCCTTAATCACCTGGTGTTTCTGTGGTATCTTGTATTGTTTTTCTCTTGTGTGTAATTTGTTGTTGTAGCACATGTTGACCACTACTAGTACTACTACCCATACCATCACCACCAATGGTAGTGCTAGTTGCACTAAGCTCTCCACCATGGGCATGTCCTAGTTGTGATTGTATCTGACCACGAGGATGAGGATTTGAAGCTCTAACAAATTGACTTGTATGCCCTTGGTCTACTTTTTCACCTCCAAGCCCAAGGCCAGATTTATCAACTGGTTTTCTATGCTCAACATCTTTTACCATCCAAGGGCCTTGTCTATGGGACCCCAAAGGACCACCTTCATAACCCATTTTTTCAGCTATGGTTGCTCTTGAAGTATATGCTTCTTTTGAGGCCTCACTTAAACCAGGTTTGTAATTGACATGGCTTTGTTCTATTTCTTCCCTATCATCATTAGATTCATCATCACTTTCTTTGTTTCCATGTTCATTAGGATGCTCTATATTCCTTAATTTTCTAAACTCTTTATCTTCTTCGTTATCTCCATACTCTACAAGAGCTCTTGGATCACCTAGCTCCTTCCTCAAGGACCAAAAGGTAGTAATTTTTGATCGTGACCAATTTTTATCTATAACTTCCTTCTCTAAAGAACTTGGAATTTTTACTCTACTAGATGGTTTATCACTTTTTTCATAAAAATTGTTGTATGTCCTGATTGTCTTTCGGTGTAATGTCATAATTTCTGCTGACAATTGTTCAAAAGAAATACCATTCTCAACAAAACTTTTCTCCATTGCTATTTTGAATTCATCCCAAGAATACTTGTTTATCAAGTTTTCAAGCAAGGGTTTACTTTGATGTTGAATTCTACTTGCAACATTCCTATTGGCCATAATCATTGATTTAATGATGTCACATGGATCATAATGCCAATGACATATAGCATCAAAATAAAAAAAATTCAAAAGATTATGTGCCACACTAAATGTTTTTCTCTCGAATGTGAACCCTCCACATGAAAAAGGTAAAGAAGGAAATAAGGTCTTCTTTTGCTGACTGAGAAAGTGTAGTTCATCAACACTCTGCATCTGCCTTACATATTCCAATGCAAAAACCCTTTTTGTCACATGTATTGGAAGTTTGTATGGCTGTACTCTTGATCCATAAAATCTTAGTATAGTATATTCTTCCATTAAGTACCAATCAGCCAATTGTATTTCTTTTCCTAGTTGAATGCAATTTCTACATGACATAGGCAATCTAGGCATTGGAGTATTTATAACTGCTTGATGTTTTGGAGCCAAAAAATAGTCTATAAAATGACTGTAATTCCTTCGAGAATCATGCATCCTTATCTCAGTGGTCCATTCATATACTAGAGCCATTTTATTTTTCTCAGCATTACTATAGGGCCAAATCTGAAGCTTGTTGGTCTAAAACATTCCTCTAAATTTGAATAGAAAAAGATAGCACAAGTAGGTTGTGAACCTAAATGTCTTGGTGGAACCTACTTTAATAATTAAAAATGTTTATGCATGGATTCTACAATGTGTTGAATAAAATTATATTTGACATGTTGAACACCATAATGGATATTAAATACCATTTCAAGGGGGCTTGCACCCACTTCCAAATTTCTATCCAGACCGAGGCAAAATGCTAGCATGGAAATAGTATCCTGAACCCATGGCTTAAAAATATCCAAATCATAAGGAGGATTATGATCACCTTTCAATTTGTTTCTATCCTGAACTATTTTAATTAAGAAAGCATTTTTCTCCCTTTCTTCCACTGCTTCATAATCACTAGCAAGCTTTTCTAGGTCAATGTGGACGTCTCCAAATTCTTCGATTGTAAACCCCAACACTTTTCCAAGTTCTTCTGCATTAATGGATAAGAATTCTTCTTTGCTATCTTTATTATCAATTTCTCTTTTGTTATCATCATAATTTTGAACACAGACCATGATAAATTATGGGCAAGGGAAAACCTCATGTAACATCATGCGCCCTAATCCAGTTACCCATAGTGCACTGATACTATTAACTTGTGTTTGCTTTGTAGGCTTATTCTGAGATGTAAATCTAACTTCCAAGGTACGCCTACCATAGATTTTAGGATCATAAATATCATGGTACCCATAAGTGAAACCTGGGGTTTTAAGCAATTCTGCATAATGTATTTTTTTATCGGACATTGCTCTAGAGGTACTCGTGGTAGACATGCTTATAAACTGTGAAGTTGTGAAATTTGAATTCCCTAATACCAATTAGCCCTCCTTAATTTTTCTTAATTCTTAAGTCTCTAAACCCAAACTTCAAAGTTTGACAAAGTAAGATTTTAAGAAATGTCAAACGATGAAACATAGATGCATAAATTCTTTCACTTACTCGGATTTTGAGTCCTGACTCTTGAAAAGATTAATGCTGATAGTCGTGGAAACTGGAATGGCTTTTTTGGAAGTGGAATTATGGAATCCAAAATAGGGTGGTGCACTGCAATGAGCAATCTGAAGAGTGAAGATTGAAATCTCCCCATGTGCTAACCCTCTCACTTAAAAAAAATCACTTGACAGTTGACACTTAGCAGTACAAAGTGCTTTAAATGCTTTTTTTTCTCAAAATTGGAACATTAAATTGAATGAAACGTCTTAGGTCTACAAGTTGCAAATTCTTAACCGTTTATATTTTTAAATCTAACGGTTATAGGGTGATTCTGGAGGTTTAAGTTTGTAAGCCTATCACTCTATGCATTTCATTTCGGAATGCAACTACAACCATACATCAAATGTTCATCCAATGGTTGAAACTTGAGTAATTTATGATATTAACTTAAAACAATAAACATGACACATGTGTTTTAAATTTGTTTTAAACTTTTGTGCACTAGGATTGACATCAAGGCCAAGGGTTTGATAATGTAACGTTGTAAAGGACTTAAAAAAATCTCCCTGTGTGCTGACCTTCTCAGTTAAAAAAAATCACTTGACAATTGACTCTTAGCAGTACAAAGTGCTTTAAAATGCTTCTTTTTTTCGAAATTGGAACATTAAAGTGAATGAAACGTCTTAGGTCTACAAGTTGCAAATTCTTAACCATTAATCTTTCTAAATCTAACAGTTATAGAGTGATTCTGGAGGTTTAAGTTCGCAAGCCTATCGCTCTGTGCATTTCATTATGGAATGCAACTACAACCATACATCAAATGTTCATCCAGCGGTTGAAACTTGAGTAATTTATGATATTAACTTTAAATAGTAAACATGACACATGTGTTTCAAAGTTGTTTTAAACTTTTGTGCACTAGGATTGACATCAAGGCCAAGGGGCTAGTAACTTAATGTTGCAAAGGACTTAAAAAATCTCCCCGTGTGCTGACCCTCTCACTTAAAAAAAAATCACTTGAAAGTTGACACTTGGCAGTACAAAGTGCTTTAAATGCTTTTTTTTTTTGAAATTGGAACATTAAAGTGAATGAAATGTCTTAGGTCTACAAGTTGCAAATTCTTAACTGTTGATCTTTCTAAATCTAACGGTTATAGGGTGATTCCAGAGGTTTAAGTTTGCAAGCCTATCACTCTATGCATTTCATTACAGAATGCAACTACAATCATACATCAAATGTTCATCCAATGGTTGAAACTTGAGAGTAATTTATGAATCTATGATATTAACTTAAAATAATAAACATGACACATGTGTTTTAAAGTTGTTTTAAACTTTTGTGCGCTAGGATTGACATCAAGGCCAAAGGGTCGTAACTTAACGTTGCAAAGGACTTAAAAAAATCTCCTCGTGTGCTGACCCTCTCACTTAAAAAAAATCACTTGACAGTTGACACTTAGCAGTACAAAGTGCTTTAAATGCTTCTTTTTTCCGAAATTGGAACATTAAAGTGAATGAAACGTCTTAGGTCTACAAGTTGCAAATTCTTAACCATTGATCTTTCTAAATCTAATGGTTATAGAGTGATTTTGGAGGTTTAAGTTCGCAAGCCTATCGCTTTGTGAATTTCATTACAGAATGCAACTACAACCATACATCAAATGTTCATCCAGCGGTTGAAACTTGAGTAATTTATGATATTAACTTAAAATAATAAACATGACACATGTGTTTCAAAGTTGTTTTAAACTTTTTTGCACTAGGATTGACATCAAGGCCAAGGGATCGGTAACTTAATGTTGTAAAGGACTTAAAAAATCTCCCCATGTGCTGACCCTCTCACTTAAAAAAAAATCACTTGATAGTTGACACTTGGTAGTGCAAAGTGCTTTAAATGCTTTTTTTTTTTTTGAAATTGGAACATTAAAGTGAATGAAATCTCTTAGGTCTACAAGTTGCAAATTCTTAACTGTTGATCTTTCTAAATCTAATGGTTATAGGGTGATTCCAGAGGTTTAAGTTTGCAAGCCTATCACTCTATGCATTTCATTACGGAATGCAACTACAACCATACATCAAATGTTCATCCAATGGTTGAAACTTGAGAGTAATTTATGAATCTATGATATTAACTTAAAATAATAAACATGACACATGTGTTTTAAAGTTGTTTTAAACTTTTGTGCACTAGGATTGACATCAAGGCCAAGGGGCCGGTAACTTAACGTTGCAAAGGACTTAAAAAAATCTCCCCGTGTGTTGACCCTGTCACTTAAAAAAATCACTTGACAGTTGACACTTAGCAGTACAAAGTGCTTTAAATGCTTTTTTTTTTTCAAAATTGGAACATTGAAGTGAATGAAACGTCTTAGGTCTACAAGTTGCAAATTCTTAATCGTTGATCTTTATAAATCTAATGATTATAGGGTGATTCTAGAGGTTTAAGTTCACAATCCTATCGCTCTGTGCATTTCATTACATAATGCAACTGCAACCATACATCAAATTTTCATCCAATGGTTGAAACTTGAGTAATTTATGAATCTATGATATTAACTTAAAATAATAAACATGACACAGGTGTTTTAAAGTTGTTTTAAACTTTTGTGCGCTAGGATTGACATCAAGGCCAAGGGGCTAGTAACTTAACATTGCAAAGGACTTAAAAAAATCTCCCTGTGTGCTGACCCTCTCACTTAAAAAATAAATCACTTGACAGTTGACACTCAGCAATACAAAGTGCTTTAAATGCTTTTTTTTTTCTCGAAATTGGAACATTAAAGTGAATGAAATGTCTTAGGTCTACAAGTTGCAAATTCTTAACCGTTGATCTTTCTAAATCTAATGGTTATAGGGCGATTCCAGAGGTTTAAGTTTGCAAGCCTATCACTATATGAATTTCATTACAGAATGCAACTACAACCATACATCAAATTTTCATCCAATGGTTGAAACTTGAGTAATTTATGATATTAACTTAAAACAATAAACATGACACATGTGTTTTAAAGTTGTTTTAAACTTTTGTGTGCTAGGATTGACATCAAGGCCAAGGGGCTGGTAACTTAACATTGCAAAGGACTTAAAAAAATGAATAATGATATTGGGAACCGGGGGAGAAGGTCAATGACAAATTAGAAATCAATAACGACAAATTTTAGTGTTTATAATGTTTTTTGTCAATTTGATGGAAACTTTCTTTTTTCATTTGTATTGCTTTATGTTTTACTTTTAAATCTGTATGCATTTATTTCTTAAATAGATATACCACAAAAATATACCACACTTCATCATTCCTAACAAAATTCAATACCATTGACATCGGCCTAACAATGCTTTATCAGTGGAACCCCCATCATAGCCCCGTCGATGGCCTGAAGAAAATAGCTCACAACCTAGTATCGGTGTAACAATACTCTATTGGGTTGACTCATAAGGTGCTCTCCCCGATACACCGATAGAGTCAACAAAAGTAAGCACATTTTTGTAACACATAAACATCGGTGGAACAAATTATTGCACTCCCCCGATGGCTCGATATAACCATTAATTATCAAGTGCATATTGCATAAATTATATTATTTAATTTCTTAAAGGAAAAAAAAATGATTTGAATATATTAATAGATGCTGAAGTTCTGAACTCAGAAAATAACTCTTTACTGTAAGTGTAAATGACTAACAGAGAATAACACAACACAACCATTTATTTTATTGCAATTGAATTTCAATGTCACATTATTACATATCTTTTCAAAGATGAGTAGCTGTAGAGCAGGCAAGCTCCTGTTTTATATAAATAACATATATCAGTGTGTCACTTTACATAGACACAATTTAATAATTTATTCCAAGTTGTTGCTCATTACAATGGATTACAAATTGATTCCAATTTCCAAGCTTCTGTTGCTGACAACTTACTACAAATGTAACTCTAAAAATAAATGCATGATTCCAAGCTTCTGTTGGTGACAACGTAATACAAATGTGGCTTTGAAAATAAATGCATGATTCCAAGCTTTTGCTGGTGGATTTTCCAACCATGCTAGGGGGAAGGGGGTCCTAATCATTTTGCGGAAATGAGAGCTGTGAAGATACAAAATGTACTTATCCCCTTTGAGAACCAGAGTCATGCAAAAGATGTAATACACATGTCTCTTTGAAAATAAATGCATGAAATGATTTGAATATATTAGTAGACACTGAAGTTCTAAACTCAAAAAATAACTCTTTATTGTAAGTGTAAATGAATAACAAAGAATAACACAACACAACCATTTATTTTATTGCAACTAAATTTCAATGTCACATGATTACATATCTTTTTAAAGACGAGTAGCTGTAGAGTAGGAAAGCTCCTATTTTGTATAAATAACATATGTCAGTGTGTCACTTTACATAGACACAATTTAATAATTTATTCCAAGTTGTTGCTCATTACAATGGATTACAAATTGATTCCAATTTCCAAGCTTCTGCTGTTGACAAATTACTACAAATGTAACTCTAAAAATAAATGCATGATTCCAAGCTTCTGCTGGTGCCAACGTAATACAAATGTGGCTCTGAAAATAAATGCATGATTCCAAGCTTCTGCTAGTGGATTTTCCAACCATGCTGGGGGGAAGGGGGTTCTAATCATTTTGGGGAAATGGGAGTTGTGAAGATACAAAATGTACTTATCCCCTTTGAGAACTAGATTCATGCAGAAGATGTAATACAAATGTCTCTTTGAAAATAAATGCATGGGACTTGCTAGGCCAACCATGTTGGGGAATAGGGAGCTGTGAAGATACAAGAGGAGTATAAAATTGGCTCCCATCCTTTGCACACAACTTCCATGCACTGGTATAACACTTACTGCATCAGAGCTCCTCATCCTAGTTCAAAACTTGTCTAAGAAGTCAAGTTAACCAAATCAACTTGTTTCCAATTCCACCCATTTTGAACTTGAAGGAAATTCATCTTTTACTGATTACTCTATAACGACATAACTGTAGGTAGGAGAATTTATAGTATCCCCAATAATACTGCATCATCTTCTTTGTGAATCCTTATTAACACTAGAAAATGAAAACCCTTATGACACTATCCACTATTCACTATCCCTATTTATGGGCCACCAATGCCGCTACTAGCCTAGGTATAATGATAATCACGATTCATGTATAAGTAAAATGTTTAATTTGATTGACGTCTGGCTACATGCAAACTATACCTCAAGCTGAAAAGCTGTCAAAATCACCAGTGCCACTCAAATGATATGAAATCATTACAAATCTTGTTTCATTAAAGCTATGAGTTGTCCAAGAAATTTCTTTGAATGTTCATATCACATATGGCATTGATCGTTGCCACTGCTAGCACTAGCAGTACGACAACCACACTTTCTTCAAAAAGATTGAGAATTTCATTTAAATAAAATGTACAACATCGAGGAATTGAAAAGACATAATGAGTGATGAGAGATGAGCCTTGATCTTGCCACATGTCCACATCTAATGGTTCTAGTGTTATTCTAGAGGTTTTAATTCGCAAGTCTAGTGCTTTAGAGGTTTACTTCTAGAATGCAACTCTTTTTGCTTATTGGTGTACAAATTTGTCACTTTAATCATGAAATTAGATGCAAGATATTTTAAAGCAAATGACAGAAAGTCCGTTTGTCTCACAATCAGTGATCACATGCGAAAAGTAAGTAAAGAAAAGCGATAGTTTCTCTTTTAACAAATGAATTAATTTGAACACAAAGTCTCAGAGATGAAAATATACACATTCTGACCTAATAGATAAACATTGAAGAATAATCATGAAGAAACATAATTCATTCATAATTCAAAGGAAGCATTAATAAATACATAGATTTAGAAATATATTATTTTATCTATCTAATTCCAAAAATGTGGATTCATAGACCCACCACCCCACACCCTATACAATCAAAAAGTGCTCAAAAGCTGAAACTAGCCCCCCTTATCATTACGTGTCACAAAAGGATTCATGCATGATATTAAACCACTGGAGGTGTCATGACTCTGTATAGTTCTAACTACATTTTCATAATTAAATTGTGAAATTCAGTGTGTTCTTCTTCTTCTTCTAAAATGAAAAAATCACCCTATTGTACTCGACATAGCTGGTTTTCTCTTTCCACGCCACTGAACGCAGCTGGGAAATGATGTCGAGTTTCTCTTCTTCATGCCAATTTAAATCTGGTTGCATGATAGCCACATATTCATCTTCCCATTCCCTGATATCGCTAGGAAGTACCATTTTGAGGAAACTTTGAGTCTGGAGTTGAAAATGCTACCACCTTTCCTCGTATGCAAGCTCACTTAACTTCACCGGTAGGAAGTGAACATTTATTTTCCAAGAAAAAAGTGCCAATCTACTACCAAAGATTACATTAAACCTCAAGCTGGTGTTTGAAAGCATTTGAGAAGACATCCCTTAATGGCACCATACAATTCATTAAATGAGCTGACACTTCGAAAGTTGTGCATCCTACCCAAGTTGCCCCATCGCTGAGAAACAAAACTCTATAACCATTTGTATAGTAATAAAATCTCAACCATTGATTTCTAGAAATCTAACGGTTCTAGTGTTATTCTGGAGGTTTCAATTCGCAAGTCTAGTGCTTTAGAGATTTACTTCCGGAATGCAACTACAATCGTCCATCAAACATTCATCGAACAATCCCTATGATTTTTTATTGGCATATCCATTTATTTCACCACTTAATTTTTTTATTAGTTTGAGATTCTGTTTAATTCGCCAATGAAAATATATATTTTTCTTTGAAAAAGGATGTCGCCAACAATTTCTTTTTGTTTTGAAAACAAGATTAATTCACCAATGGAAAAAAAATTCTGGTTTGAAAAACGGTTTTTAATAACCAATGAAAGATATTTTATTCGATTAAAAAAATTGCAATTCACCACGATTTTCCACAGACTTCTAGGGATTATAAAAGATTCTCCAATTGCGATTTTTTTTCCTGAAAAACAAAAAAAATTGCCAATAAAATTAGTATTTTTATTTTGAAGTATATAAGATTCGCTAGGATTTTACACCTTTGCCGGGTTTCTTAAAGTTTTCCCTAGAATCGAGGCAGTGATACCATGTTAGAATTGTGAAAAACATGAGCCACAAGATGAAATAACGAACAAAGACACCTTCCATGCAAGAGATCTGCAAACAAAGAATTGTAATATTCCTCAACAAGAAAAAGCTATAGAAGAACCTCAAGAAACTTCAAGGAAATAAAAGTCCTCAAAGGTTGAGAGTTCAAAGGTACAAAAGAGTTATTAGTACAATGAGGGATGAGTGTTATATAGGATTAACCCTAAATGGTAAATGGATTAGATCAGGATAGTCAACATCACATTCGATGAGACATAATGATCTAATAACAACTCACTTCAGTTAACATAGAAAAGCACTTAGTTAACTGAATAAAGAACTCCTAAGTTTAGCTTAAGTGCATAAGAATAAATTAGACTAATAATTAATTAAATATTAATTAATCATTAGCTAATATATGATTACTCTAACATTATGATTTTGATTAAGATTAGGGTTATGATAAGGGTTAGAGATAGAATTAGGATTACAATTGGAGTTAGTCTTGGTATTAGGATTAGGGTTAGGGTTAGGGCTAGCATCAGGATTAGGGTTAGGGTTAGGATTAGAGATAGAATTAGGAATAGGGGTAGGGTTAGGGTTAGAGATATAATTAGGGCTAGGGTTAGTATTAGGATTAGGATTATGATTAATATTATGGTTAGGGTTAGATATAGAATTAGAATTAGGTTTGGAATTAGTTTTAGTGTTAGGATTGGGTTAGGGTTAGGGTTAGAGATAGATTTACAATTAGGGTTGGGTTTATCATTAAGATTAGGGTTAGGGTTATGGTTAGGATTGGGGTTAGAATTAGGATTAGGGTTAGGATTAGGATTACATATAGAATTTGAAGGTAAGGGTTATAATAACAATTAAGAGTTATGATTGTTATATTTTTATATGTTACAATTAGGGTTTGAGTTAAAGTTAGGATTAGGATTATGGTTACGACTGAAATTAGAGCTAGGGGTAGAAATACTAATAGTTTTAATGTTATATTTATTGTTTATGTTAGAATTTTATATGTATTAGTAAACATATAGATATAAATTCGAAAAGAATATCTTATCCTAAGTTTTTAAATTTTGAACAACAAAATATAATATTTAAGTAATGATAATTTTAACCTAACTTGAATATAAAATACAAACATTTATAATCTTGACAACAATCAGCTTGTTCATCCATTGTATTTAGATTAAAGAATACATTGGTTAATGACACGTGAATATATAAATATTTTAATTTAGATAAACAAGTGCAAATATTATGTTTGTCCAAGGTTGAAGTATTTGCCACACAAAATAAGAAAAAAACTATCATATTGATCAAAACTATTACAACATTTATAAAAATCCTTTAAAAATTGAATCCAGTCATGGATACAATGTGTAAATAGTTTACAAACATTTGTCAAAAAATATATCATTTTTTTTAAGTAAATAGTTTCTAAGCACTTTCATAGTGAACCATTTATGTACCAATAGCAACTTTGCATTGTCACTATCATAAAGAATAGATCACACTTTGATTGTGATATTAGACTTCATGACATACAAGGTAGGTATCCTATAGTGTGCATGTAACAACCTAAATGATGGTATGACACGATGCACCTCAAATATGATGGATTAGTTGTATTCACAAGCAAGGAGACATCATTCCTTAAGTGGGCCAATGTGATTACTAATTCGTGATTGTCCCTTAAGGAATCTCATAAATCTCATGCTAAGTTCATTAGAAAGAGTGTACTCATTTATGATCATTGTTGGCATAGTAGTGGCATTCCAAATGAATTTAGCAAGGTAAAGATCTTGAACCTCATAGTAAAGAGCAATTGACCAATCAGTAAAATATTGAATCTCTATTTGCAGATTATAAAATTGAACATCCAAGCTCATTGCCATCTTGGATTCATAGAGGAAGTTAAAATAATAAGCATAATTATCAAATTTCTCTTGACTGTTCCCTGGCCCATTTATGTTGATTCTATTCACCATCTTGTCCCTCAACCAATAGGGGATACTCAATTCCTCTATTTGAAGGAGGACATTCCATGGAAGATATCTATGATAGTTGTTCAACCAAGTAGACACCCATGTATGTGCATTATGTGAAATCTTGCTCACATACATCAAAATAATTATTAGATTTCACATTTTTATCAACCAAAAGATATTTATTCACACACATTTTCACTTGCATAAAAAATAATTATTAGCTTTCACATTTTTACTATACAAAAAGGTATTCATTTTTTAAAACCACATATATGCTACCAAACGTAAACCAAATGTATCATAAAAAGTTTTTAGAATTTACTTATTGATTTGAACCTTTGACAAAGGTCGTTGAGACTATAAATTCAAATGGATATTAATGACATTGATATTGCAATAGTAGTTCTTATTTTAATTTGGAAAAGATGAGTATTATTGTTTTCTTATTTTGAAAAATGTGGCATTGCGTTCAAACTATCTACCATGAATGAAATATTGGTAAATCAAATTTTCATTAGGTAGACTTGTATTTCTACTTGGACTATTTCCTCTATATTTATCAATGTTGGGGCATGTATTTCTAATGTATTGAATTTTGATATTTTTAGGTGAGTAAATTAAGTAAATTGATACAAAATTATTATATATATATATTTATAAGGTTATTCATAAAAAAACATAACTACACATATGTAGGCATTAACCATAACCATAAAGACAATATATACTATGTAATTAAAAATTAGTTTTACTTTAATAAATATAAGTTAATAATTTAGATTAATATATATTAAAATTTAGATTTAATAAATGTAGCCATTCCTAACAATAGATACAAATATTTATAATTATGACAACAATCAGTAGGTTTATCCATTGTATTAGAAATGAAGAAGAGATAAGGCACACAAATTATTTGACATAATGCATCAAACAAATGTTATCTCATGGAATTCCACATAGTGAGCCATTTGTTCTAGAAGCTTAGACATATTTATTTAATATTTGTTTTTGTTAAGGAAAAGTAGGTTTTGAAGGGGCCCCCAAACCCTGTACAACGAAAGGAAGTTGCTAAAGAGAAAGAAATATAAGCACCAACCACCCAAAAAAGTAAAAAATGCTAACAAAAGAAAACACTAGATAAACCATCAACAAACCAAACAACAAAACATCAATGCAAAAGGCTGAACAACCAGAAGCTACAAAAAAATATCAAGAACCTTTGTCGAGTCCATATTACTAGAGATGACCCTATCATGCATCTCTACCACTTCCTCAAGTTCCTGGAATGAAATGGCTTCCCTTTTCTTAGTCTTGCTCCTCGTACGTAGGAAAGGGCCAAGATCCACATTCTTCTCCATGCATGGGCCAACATCCAAATCCTTATCCACCAGGTTCATATGGTTTATCTCAGCTATAGCCTCCTCATGTTCGCCCAGATCCAAGCTCTTACCAATCCAATTGATGACTTTCTCATTCAATAAAGACAAGCCCTGTGCACTAAACTTCAGGGAATGATTGCTTATTCTAACCACAACTTGCAATTCATTGCTAATCTTGTTCATTCTATCCTCCATAGCCACTAACTACTCCATATTAACCCTGTGAACTACTTTTTCCAAAGTAGTCAACCTCTCCTCATGATTTTTGCCAAGTTTGTCAGCATCCACAACCACCTTATCGAGGATCACATTCATAGTTTTGACCTTATCTCTCACCGACCAATCCATTTGATTGTAGTTCACCAAAGCCACATAGACATCCTACCAATCTCTTAGCTTGGTATTACAGTCCTTAACCTTTGAAAAGAGCCATTTCACAAGAGAGAGAATGTTTCTAGTGTCATCCTCCATCATTCTGCAAAAGAGATCCGTATTGATTTCCTCCCAATTGATCGACACTGCAGTAGGAACATCAACATTCTCATGGGTGTCCTTTTGATCCCCACCCTTTCCCTCCAAATCCTCCTCAATAGGAGAGTCTTCAACATCAATTACCTCAATTTTCACCCTATGTTTCTCATATATTTCAACCAAGTTTTCCAACATCTCAAGCTTCCCAGCCTTGTCATCAACCTGCTTAACTTTCTCATCGCTCTTGCAAATAGGGGTCTCCAAACCACCATGGCTAGGAAGAGCCACCTTAGAATTCAAAAATCCCTCACCTTCCAAAACATTATCTGCCATAGCCCACTCATTTCCCTCTCGAAAATTCATCTAAAACACCTTGACATAAATAACATGGGTCTCCTCCACACCTTTCATCCCAACTTCCCCCAACTTAAGAGCATATTTCTCCTTCTTAGGGTCCCCTTTCTTCCCCTTCAAACTCTTTGTAATAGTAGGAGCAACAACCTCCTTCATTTCAATATTTGTCTCGTAGCCCTTTGACCAGGACATAGAGGCCTTTGAATCATCCTTAGACTTCCACTCAGCCTTTGACGACTCCTCATCTTCAGAATTTTCCTCCACATAGTCACCATCCCACTCCTCCATTGACTCACTAGTATCATAACCATAGATAATTCCATTCTTTTTACTAACAAAAGAGAGCTTAGGAATCTCAAGTAACAACTTCAGTTTAATGTGGTCAATTATAAGTTTCATAAGGCCTTCATGAAGAATTGCCTTATTGGGGTTTTTTTGGTGATCATCAATGCTGGTTTCCATAGAAAAAATCAAGTAATAGGGGAACAAAACTAGATTGTTGTGACAAAAATGATTAAGCAATATAAAACGATAGCCATAAATCACATAGTACCTTCCCTCCAGTGTGAAGAATTTATTATTTGCAAGGGAGACATCTCTCCAAAGTGGTTTGATTGATTTCAATCATACCCTCCAGTACCAATGCACCTAAGCCTCTGTCGCTCCTTTCCTTTGAAAAAATTAGCTAAGGCAGTCTTAGACGTAGCCCGATCCCTATTAAACTTCTTGCCTTTAGTTTGTAAACCAGTAATCTCAGCAATGAACTCCTTGATGATATTGACTTCCACACCTTGGTAGTGCAAAACTCTATTGTTCCAACCATTCACAAAGGCCTCTGTCACCTTCAAATCAAAACCATGAATATTAAGCATATAGGGGAAAACACCACCCTTCTCTAGGTATTCCCAAACAATCTCATTCCTACTGAATTCATCGCATGAAAGTGGCTCGACTCTACAACAATCCCCTCCCATCACCACCTGAAACAACCTACTCACAACCTTTGCCTTGTTCCTTTGCATAGAAGGGGTTAAACGAAAAATCCAGAAGCAAAGCCAAATACCACCCACAATTCGTGTAAGCCTGACACCCCGGGTACAACCAGCAATAAATCCCTAACCATGATATCATAATCAAAAGATATGAAATAATTAAATGTGCAAGCTCTAAACTCAAAGTTAAAAAACCAAAGGAAGAGGAAATAAAATAACTTATCTCCCCATGTATCTATTACCATGATATGACATCTAGTCATTATTAGAAATACTCAGAAGATTAAATGGAATGGCATCATAAGAGTACCAATAATTATGAGCCATTACTCCCAAATTGGCAAACCCATCAACAAGAGAGTTAGCCTCCCGGAAAACATGAGTAATTTTTACCTCAATAAAGGATTCAATAATGGAAAGGACATCTTCAATTAAATGAGAAATGGACCATGACAATGGACTTAGCTTAAGGAGATAATTTATGATATTGAGGGAGTCCCCTTCTAACCAAATCCTAGTCACCCCAACTTCTTTAGCGAGTAAAAGGCCATGATAGGCTACTGCTGCCTCTGCATAGTGGTTTTTATAGGTTCCCAAAGGGGGTGCCACCATAGAGACAAACCTACCATTCTGATATTTAATATTTGTTAATAACACATGAATATAGAAATATTTGAAGTGTTTGCCTAAAAAAAAACACTACTATAGGTCCATAAGCAGTATTACAATAACATTTAAAAATTCATTTGAAATTGAATTTAGAATAAGATAGGCATCTAATGTCAGTATTATTGTTTTATTATATTGAAAATTAGGCATTACATTGGAACTATCTACCATGAATAAAATGTTTGTAAATAATTTTTTCATAGGCCATACTTGTATTTATACTTGAGTTATTTACAATATATTAATAAATAAAAGTTTAATAAATTTAATTGTTTTGACATATGAAAGAATTCAACCAAATATTAGTACAATTGTAGGATAATTTTACACATTATTCAAGTAAATTTGAAATGCTTCGACAATATGAGTGGCATCACCTTCATTGCATTGTTCGTCATAGTATAATTCTCTCAAGAAGCTACAAAATGTAGTTAGTTTTGATAGGTGAAATGAAATTTCTTCACACTTTCTTTCATTGCTATCACTTCTTGTTCAATTTCATGTGCAAACCTGCTTGCCACTTCAAGTTGTGTAATAATTTTGTCGCAATCCTTTGAAAAGATCTTCCAAAATTTTCAATTTCAATAAATCCATTTGATTGAATACTGAAACATTCAATGGTCTTGTTACAGATTCATATATATTTAAAGTATAAAAAGAAGTATTGAATATGTAAGAAACATATGAAACATAGTAATTTTTTAACTCTCATATGAAATATGAATAATACTCTTAAGTAATAGATGATTTTAAAATTAATATAAATAATTAGAAATATTTTAAAAGTATCATAATTATGTTAGATAAAAACATTTATCTGTCCAATTTTAAATACTTTAAACATAGAAGAAATGAAAGTAACATAGTTTATAAATTTATAAATATATTACATATAAACATTTGATAACTTCATTAAAACAAATTTGAAGAAAATATGTTACATCTATCTTCTAAAAATGTAGTTTGTTTTCTTCAACCTTTCGCTTGGAAAGTTGTCTACCCTTTTTCATTTTTCATAACGGTCATATGTGAATGATGACACAATTCTTAGACCTTTTAAAGACTTTACACAAGATATGGTGGAAAATGCCAATCTCGTTCTTTCTCTTGGTTCTATATCAATATTAGTTTTTGAAAGAGTCAAACCCTATGATTTATGTATTGTCATTGCACAAGCCAATACTAATGGTAGTCAGATTGTCCTACCCCTCTATATTGTTGTAATTGGAATTATATTTGGATTATGATCTTCAAATGGCATCCCTGAATAACTGCCAAACTCAACCATTACATATGTTGTTGGTTCTAGCAAACCACTTCTAGTAAATTGTATACAATCTTTTGAATATATCCTAGAGATCCATTTACAAGATCTGCTTGTATCCAAAGATTTGAAGTCAACATTGCCCTCACATCTTTATTGATCAATATTTCCAGATCAATCTCATCATTTGAGCATCCTTCTATTACATTAATACTTCCTAATTTTATTACAACATGATGTTTCAATGATTATAGAATTTTCTTGTTATGATTATGAACATTATCATTTATGGAGAACAAATGAACACTATTGTCAAAATCCTCATTGCTTGTTGTATCTATGGTAATAATGGTTCTTGTCAAACAATTTGTAATCATCGGTTATTGGTTTTACATCTCTTAGATTTTTCAAAAGTTGAAATATTTCTTAGTGGATGTTTTGTCCATATTTTCTAAATTATTTATCTATTTAGACCATGGTTTTGAATTCTTTCCATAGTAACTTAGCTCAGTTTTTGTTGTCATATGCTGGTCTATCATTAACAAGAGGTAATTGACCCAAATCTCCAACCAAAATCATAGATATACCTGAGAGATAAGCGATAAAAAATATTTTTAATACTATAGACCTTTACAACTATAGAAACTTCATATATATGAAAATTACATGTATTATAATATAAAATAGTTAGTTTCGTTAATCATAGTAATATGTATACCTACTAAGTTAGTGTTTGAATTTTGTGAGAATTCTTGTTGAAGTCAAGAATTTATGTTCTCTAGAAAGTTTTAAACAATGAAGCTCATTTCATTAATCAAAATTTACTTCATGTATGCTATTTCTTCTTGAAAACTTTTTATTCTTGCTCCTTTTAGTTGAGAAAAATATCTTATTGGGATTCTCAGTTTTGAATGAACTGTGGATGCTCCTATGTTGAATGTTGCAACTCTAGTTGGTGAAAGTAATAGAAGGGGAGAACAACCAAGAATTTTTGTATTTTAAGAGCTTGACTAATAACACCAATTAGATTCTACTTTCCTATTCACATTGTTCCTTGAATTATCATCAACAAGGGCAGTGCATTTTGATTACTATGGTAGTGTATCATAATTATGCTGATTGCCTTTTTTGTTTATTACTAAGGGTTGTGTAGTTGATACACTGTGGTCTCTCATCATGTATGATACACCCATAATCTATCATGCTACTTATAAAATTCATTGCTTGACTTGTGTACACTTCACCTTGATATTTATTACACCAATATGTTTATTTATCAACATCTCTTCTTCCCAACATATCTATTTTAGAAACTTGGATATTTTGACCATGATGTAGTCTAGATATTATTTACCATTTATGCTTTGCAGTATTTTGTTGAATAGATTCATTGTCTTCAATTTCATAATCACTAATGTTTTCAACATTTTTATAGTTGCCATTTGATCCACATGTCAAGGGTTGTAATGGAATGACACCCACTTTGCTATTATGGATTCATTATCATGATCAATATCTCTCTCCACATCACAAAATGGTTTGTATAGTAATTGATAAAGATAATTCAATCCATTTATTTAACTTGCGTGGAGGAATGGACAAAAACCTAGAAAGTAATCTAACAATAGTTTCTCTTTGTCTTGTATCCCATTTTTATCTCTTCTTCTTTTAAGATTATATATCCATGATTTGGCTACATCAATCATTGTGATACATTTCATAGAAAAAGGTCTTGTTTTATATTCATCAATGAAATATTTTGTATGTTCTTTATTGTTCTCTCCAATACTTACAGTTACAAGTTTGAAAACCTCACGTGATACATTTAGATTGATAAATCTTCTACTGCTCTCTACTGATGGAAATTCTAGTAGCATATGACATGTTTTTAAATCTCCAATGTCTCTTTCTATAATAGTCTCAGTCAAAATCCTTCTATTGCAGCTAAATCATCAATGTTTGCTATGTTTGCAAGACACATCAAGACACATCAACATTTGGTGGTATGTTTATGAGTTTTTCTCTACTTTTGTTTCATACTTCACAATATATTTTCTTACAACATGTTTGGAAAGAATAGGTTGTCAATCTATATTTTCTCTCCACAATTGCAACATGTAGTGATTATGTGAGTTTACTCTTATCATCATTTCTTGTTGGCTCAATTTTTTTCGCTTGTTTCTATGTCTTCATATAGTTTGGATCCCTCCAAATTCAATTGCCAAGGAGAATTATACCTATAATCAATATGAATAAGTCATTTATTTTAGTATTTTTCAATTATATTATATTTTATTTCGATATAGATTTTAAATTATTAAAATAGTTACATGCAAACCATTATTCCTCTCTTTTTTCATAGGCATGTACCCTCCTTAAACATTATGTGTCATTCTACACAATTTAGGATCTCTTCATAGTCATGCTCAACATCTACTTTATAAGTTGCCTTGTATTTTTAAGGCATGGATGCTAAGAATTTTTTGGAATGCCTACAATTGGAAATACAAATAAATTTATTAGTTAGATCATTTACAAATAGTTTATGTGATATATTGCATGTATACATAAAAAAATTTTAAGCATGCATGTATGTTTCATTGATGTGGATATTCTCTAGGATTACTGTTGGACTAATCACCAACACCTCCCTTCAGATTTAGGACATGGAATAATCGCCTTTCATGAATCCCTTGATCTTTGTAATTTGTATTTGGTGTTAATCGGTTGATCTTTTGGCACAATGAAAAATGTGTTCCAAAAAATGGTATTAGAGTTGTGGTCATAGGTTTGAATTCCCTTGGGTGATGTTGAGGGAAGATTATTGGACTAATCATTAGCATCTCCCTTTGGATTTGGGACATAGACTAACCACCTCCTATGGATCCGTTTGTCTTTGGAATTTGTATCGAGCGTTAATAGGTCAATATTTTGGTGCAAGGACAAACGTGTTCCAACAATTATATGACTAAACAACAAAATAAAAAATATATTTCAAAACTTTTCATTTCTCTTCATTTGACCAATTGATGTTGTCCATATTTGATGCTCCATGTATCCATATGAATCCATGCACATGTATTGAGCCCTATGTTGCCACTTGAATATCTAGAGAATTAATCTTTAATATTCATTCCTTTTTCTAGTATTAATGTTATAAATATTAAATGTCTCAAGTGCATGTAGTGTGTGACTATATGAGGATAGTTAATAACATTCTATTTTTGCTAATTTTGAGCCTCCCATGGAGTAGTTGATAGTTTTCTTGGAATTAATGCATGTAATCAGACCAATACATATTTGTTACACTTAATGTGAAGAATATTGTAGGAGAACCTATTTGATGAAACATGTCAACCAATTTTGCATGATATTTAGCCCAATATGACCTTTTATCCCTAAATGATGTTCTAAACCGCATCAACCTATCAACTAGATGAGAGTGGCATGTTTTCCATATTCTCATGTAACTCATTCATGGTGATTAGAATGTCTTGAAAACCTTTTATTACAAATACAATAGATGAATTTTATGCACAGTGTCTCATTATCATGTTCATCATAAAATATCTAAATCTTGGATGTTGACCAGAATGATGGTCCCTATACCACAACAGATGCTTAAAAAACTCATGAAAATGTACTCATCTTATTCATGGTTCTAACCAATAAAATCTACCATCTGGGAATAATGTTGGGAATGCCATATCAAGTAATCTAAAAGTAACATATTCATTGATAAAAGATGCACCAATTCTTGGTCAATCAATCAATGTTGTTGAATTTTCATCATGATTATTAACCCACACATGAATCAATTTCATTTCTTTTTGGGAATTAGGTGGTCTAGAATCTAGTGATGTTGTGTGCTCAATTATATTACCTTCATCTGTCTCCATGACTAGACCCATAAATATGATTTCATTTGCATCAAAATCAAATTTCATATGTACTATCTTTAATTTGTTGAAAATATTTTCATCATAATTTCTTGATAGACCATTAAGAGCATTTTCATCAATTCTGACATCTAAATGATGAGGTGGAAAATAGGGCTCACCAAAATGAATCAACAAGATGATGAGCCACTAGGTTTTTCCACACCAAATCACTATGCAGCTAAATGCAATTATGAGAGTCAAAAGATGCAAATAAAAATTAGAAATGATACCTAACTATTATAACAACTAGGAGGGAATTTATTAGAGCTCAAAGAGGCATGTACCTTGCTGCAAGAAGCTTATTTTTAGGGCACAAGGACTCATTCGCCTTTAGTGGTGAATGGGTCCCTATTAGGGTTTCTAAAACTGAGATCTGGGTTATTTTCCTTGATGTCTGCACCTTCAGATTCTTGGTTGTCAGCTCACAAAATCATGTACTTAATTTTTTAGCTTCAAATCTTCATTCTTGCACTTTGAATGACAACTTTGACAATTTTGCTCCAAATATTTCCTCCACTTGATCTTCAACTTGTAAATTTTCAAACACACATTCAAGGGAAGAAAAACTTGTTGATTGTTAATGAATAGTGGTTTTCCTAAGTCAAACCCCTTGTAGGTAATTAAACCAATTGATGTAATAATGAAATTGAAGCATGGAATATGAAATGATGCAATGTAGATACCTTGGATGTTGTCTTGTAATGTAAATCTGCAATCTAACATGTAGTGGCCATGAAGAATGTAGATATTGATCCTTGAATATAATGTGAACAATGTTTTCATTGTAGATCTTCAATGCTACACTCACAATCTTATCTCAACAACATGCATGAATGCATCAAACCCTTGACATGATGGAATGACCTTGAATTGCTGCAATAAACCTTAATAATCTGCCTTGAAATGCCTTCAAAAGTGCTCTTGAATTGCTTTATAGTGCTCTTGTAAACTATTAGGATGCTTCATAAGATTTCTAGATCTTGTTAGGAGATACATTGTGAATTAACCCCTTATTTATACTAAATTAGGAGATTAACCCCAAAATTCAAATAATCAAAGTCGACACCAGATATGGAGATAAACATCATTAAATTCCCACCACAATGAAATTCAAAAATTAGGTCTTCATTAAGGGAGGACCCATTCGCCACCTAGGGCGAATGGGTCTTGGCTCAGTTTTCCAAGACCTAACCTCGAGGAATGGAAAGAACACTAAAAACCTATTTAGAGTCAACTAATAAAGGGGGGTCTTATTAAGGGAGGACCCATTCGCCACCTAGGGTGAATGGGTCCTAGCACCATTTTTTAGGACCTAAATTTTCCCAATTAATTGTGGGTGTCAGGATAGATCTTCAGGAGGTGTCACAAATAAGGTTTAAATTTGAATTAAAGGGGCTAATTAACTCCAATTAACCACAATTAATTAAGAATACCCTAGATAAATGTGAAAGTGTGTTACAAAACTTTACAACACTTAAATAAGGCACACATTAAGTACATTTCATTAAAATGGGCCCATTAGGCTTAATTCATTAAATAAACCCTAGAAAAGTGTGAAAGTGTGTTACAACACTTTACAACACTCTTGCAAAGGGCACACTAAGGTGCATTTTAATTAAATAAGGACCCAGGAATGATGTGAAAGTGTACAACATATTACAACACTATTCCAAGATACAATTAATTCAAATTTATGTCAATTATCCAAGTTAAGTGTGAAAAATGATTACTTTTTTCGACACTACATTAAATAAAATTTGTCATGCTCTACTTTGTATTTTAGTGCCTTATACACACATTTTCTATTGACTGTAAAGTTAGAATTTGTGCCACGTTGATCCCTTGTTCAAATAATAATGATTAATAAATGTTTTATTGAATGTGGAAAAACTTGTGAAACATGTTGCATGTTTTATGGAAAACTTATCATGTGTCCTCTATATTTATAATGGCCACCTATTGCATGTGTAAATTGTAGTATTGGGTTGACATTTGCAATCACCATTTCTTCCACTTGACTCAATTTTATAAGCTCCTCTAGTTGTGGCCTGAGATCCATATTATTTGAAGCTGCAAATCTAATATTTCTTCTCTCTTGTTGAGATCTATTGCATAGAAGACCTTGAGAGGTAAAATATACTTCCATTCCTAGATAACATTATCAAAAAATATAACACATATTTGGTGTTCTAAAACTATCTAATTGATGTCAAAATTACATTGGGAATCTATTGAAATCAGTTTGAAGCATTCCATTTGGGTTGGTATGTTTTGTACATTACCTTCTACAACTAAATTCATCTTAATTTGAGTTCCATGTTGAGGTGTTTCTAGCACATGTTCTATTGATTTTAAATTTTCATTTTCAAGATTGTACTTGATATTTGCACCAGATGGATAATTGTACCTCTCACTTGATTGGGGATCAATTTGATGCATTTCTTCTCTTTTGAAATGCAAAAAATGTTCAACTATTTGTTGACGAATATTTCTATTGAAATTTGCTTCATCTCTATTTTGAATGTCCAATTCTTCTACTATTACGTTTTCCCTTCATCTAGCATATATTTTTTTGTTAGCTTCATTACATATTCTTCTTTGTTATTCCCTTTTAACATCTATCATTTGTTGTTGTTGTCATCTTTGATACTCTCTTTGATATTGTCTTCTTTGATCCTCTAATTCAAATGTTATTCTTGATCACACCATATATAGAAAATGAAATATATTTTAAAGAAATTAATTTATATATTCTTGTAAAAATAGTGGCTTTTGGAATGGCACCCTCTGCTCTTGACGATCTTGATGCCCTATGCTCGGATTCTGCCCCTTCCCATGACATGCCTCCTCTAGGCATGGGTTCTGATGCCCTTGGTGGAGGGAATTTTGATTTTCTCACCTTCAGGAGCTTAGGCACTACTTCGAGCAATAACCAAAACTTAAATTTCAAAGCAGTTTTGTAGAATGGTGTTGGGGCTCAAGTCCAACTGCACTCTCCTACATGCAAAATATCTAGCCCATGGGATCACTCAAATGTGGTGCCTTGAACATCAAGTGCTTCTATTTCTAGGTGGGATGGTTCATCCCACACATCCTCCAATTCAGATAGGCAAGATTGTGTTAGCTTTACCTTTGTTGGGCACAACGATGGCCATTTTTCCTCTTTTGCTACACATGGTGGCTGACACAATGGGGTCAAGACTATCATGTGGAATGAATGACCAAAAGGAGTGGGTTGGCATCTGATTCATAGGTTCTTTCAAATACTCGTACAAATCCCCCCCTCAAACAAGCTACATCTCCACCAGTTTTGGTTTTTTTTGAGAATTCAAAGAGGGAGGTTTTTGAAGGAGAACAATTTTTCATCACTAACGGTTTGATTGGCCAATTCAATCATTTATGGAAAAAAGTTTTAGAACTTCACTACTGGATAAAAGTAGCCTAGCAATCTATGCTCAAAGGTAATATGGAAGTTTACCATTACACTCAATGATTTTTATTGTTGTGTTTGATTAAAAACATGATCAAGATGTCATCCTCTAGGAAAGATGGTGTTGGGGGAAAATTCAACTCCCCCTCAAACCTTGGTATCCAAAAATCAACCCTCGTTATGAATCCTTTTCAGTGAAGTTGATTTGGGTCCACCTTCCAAATCTTTTGTTGTAGTTATGGTTTGAGGGTTTCCTTGAAGCTATTGGCAATTCTCTAGATGATTTTTTGGCAATTGACATTGACACCTCCTATTTCATGCACACAACATTTTCTTGCATCTTGGTGGATCTAGATATCTCAAGAGATCTCCCTACAAAGATAACTTTCAATATTTATCATCGAAATTGGACACTACCTCTTGACTATGAAGGTTTTCCCTTCTATTGCAGAAGATGTTTCAAAACTAGGCACTTGGCTAATACTTTCTCCAAGCCCAAAAACAACGTTGAGAACCAATCTTGGTGGTTGGAAGCTCTTCCACATCATTATTCTGTAAAATATCCTCTGAAGCATGATGAAAAGGTATCAAATTCTCCTTGAGTTGCACTTCCTATGAAGGAGGAAAGCATGTAGGTTAGGGGCACTACAAATATTTATGATGTTGTCCCTTCTTAGCCTTCAGTAGCTTCATGGCCTCCTTCACAATCCATCAATGCTAGTAAGAAAGATAAGATTTCAGACTCTTTTGGGGCCTGGATTCTCCTTGAGAGTGTTGGCATGGGGGCTTTGTTGCCAATGCATATGGGGAAGCAATACAAATCTTTGATACATCTCTTTTTGAATAAGAGTGGACAAAATTTAAGAGAGAAAAATAAACCTTCTCTTCAAAGGACGTTGAGATCAACCAAGAAGGGAAAGAATTCAAAAATGTAATTGTACCAACACACCCATATAGGTTGGTAGGTAGCTTGACTTTGGTTATGTTAGTGTTAGTGGCAACAGTAACCACTTTTGCATTTTATTTAATAAATTCAGCCAATTGGGGACCATTTGTTGCACACCCACTAGAGAACGACCAAGAAGGGAAAGAATTCAAAAATGTAATTGCACCAGCACACCCATATAGGTTGGTAGGTAGCTTAGCTTTGGTTATGTTAGTGTTAGTGGCAATAATAACCACTTTGACATTTTATGTAATAAATCCGAGAAGTTGGGGTCCATCTATTGCACACCCACTAGAGGATTGGCGCTTTTTTCATTTTATCTTTATTTTTTATGGGGGTGGACCCCATGTCCCCAACTTCTTATAGATCAATATATATATATATATATAATATATGTGTGTGTGTATGTATATAATATATATATATGTATATACATATGTATATTCTTTTAGAGCATTGTAGTACCTAAGAAGCTTGGAATAGAAAAATTAAAGTGAAAGAATGGTAAATGAATTTTTATTTTCTAGGAATTGCATTTTATATTTAAGAATACTACATGAGAAAAATTGAAATAGAATTTAATTTTGACCACCTCTACCTAGAAATTTAAAGTTAACAAATTAAATAGACTTGGTTCCCTTATTATCTAACACTTTCTGATCATCAAGATCTCTCGAAGGGCAACATGAGAGTATATGATGGTAGAAAAATGGTTAACAATTCTCATGTTGGTGAAAAGTTGTGGAACTAAAAAAGAAAGGATCATTCATATTAGCATATAAGAGAATTACTTAATTTTTTTAATAAAAAACTTGTTACTTAAATTTTTCTTTCCAACCCATTCAAATTAGGCTAGTACATCACTAATACTTTCTACCTTGAAGATGTTGGTGTTTTTCCTAGTACACCTTAGGAAAACTCTAGAGGGTAGCCAACCTTCATCATCAAGGATCCTAAAGATTAATGGCCAACTTGACGGGTAAAGGTTTCCAAGCCCTTCACCCCTACACTTTAGGCTTTGTGGAATCAGGGAGGGTATTTCCCAGTTATGTTCACAAGGATTTTGTTAAAATGGAGAAAATTTCTACATAGATAAGTTCCTTTCTCATGAAAAAAACATTATTCATCAAAGATGTGGCAAACCTTTACACAAACAACCATTTACTTGCTAGGAACAAGGGTACATTTCAGATTCGTATCTCATAATTGATAAAATTTGATTCAGCATTGTCATTATTGTGAATCCATAGATAGGTATTTTAGCTGATACGTCAGATTAAAAATATTCATGACAAATAAGCCAGTGTCTCATCAATTGGGAATGAAGTCAAATATGCAATAGTCAGTAATACATGAATTACTTAACCCTGAAATAAGTGACTATCTTCATAATGCCTTACATTATGAAAATTCACAATATCTAAAACATTACTCCTTACCATAATCCTATGCAAGTTCTTACAAAACTACAACTCCCTTCAAGTATTTAATTAACCCCTTGAGTTAAGACAAGAACAAATTCATACACTCAATTAACCATTGAGGACAAGTGAAAAGACTTGATATTTTCATTTATAATATGTAACAATTGCATACAAGAGAGTACATGCCTTAGTTTTGCAGATTTGTTTCGATATTAGGAATCCATGCAAAACTATTTAAGAATATTACATACAAAAATTGTATCCAAGACAATTTTTTGGTATATTCATCATGTGTTATGTATTACATTGGTTTACTGAATTACTTAAGCCATTATGGACTCAGAATTCCAGCCTTTGTAATGAGCCTTGAAATCCCTTTTATAAACCAAGGGAGTAACAAGCAATGGGCTCATCATAGTTACATCTTTGATAATTTCAATGTTAATTTCATTTCATGGGGTTTCATTCCTGAACCATTACATTTTGTCATCCATACACCACGGGAAAGCAAAAAGGAAAAAAAGGAAAAAAGGAGCACCAAACCATTTGTCGAAGGTGCCACACAAGCCTTCCAAAAGGAACCATCACCAAGATCCACATGCCACTCAATATCGGGAAGTATCACCATCACCACCAACAGCAAAAAACTCAATGAACCAACCACATAGGAAACAAACACCACAACACCTAGAAACTAAACACCAACAAGGAAGGAAACATGGGTGTCACCCAACCTTATCAACAGCTAAGTAGACACCCTCACTAGGCCACTTCATAGAGAGTGGAGTTGCAACTACCACCTCATCATCTGAGTCAGTATATGGCACCAGAGAAATAGGGCAATAGCCAATGCCAAGGATGACTCCTCCTTCTTCTTTCGAAGAGCTATAAAAAATTACAGCCAAAGCACCAAGTTTCTCTAAACAAACCCTAGGACCTGCATTCAGTCTCGTTAATTCTTTCACAAATTCCATAGACCCTTTCTCTTTAAACTTGACCAATTCTTCTGAAGAGGTCCTTGTTATGAGATTGTAAGCACTCTTGGCAACAATTCTCTTGACCTTTCTGCGAACAGTCCTCTTAGCCCTTGGAGTAACTGATGCTTCTGCCACCATGGGTTTTTCCATAGGCTCATAAACCAATGGTTCCTGCAGACTTAATCTCCTTGACCTACAAATAATAAACACCAATAGGCCACCTTTGTGAGAACTCCTCGAGTAACTACAATTTATTACTCCAACTCTATGACAATTAACCCTAAGCTTAGATAAATCTATATGAGCAAATGAACTACATAAAATCCTCATTAAATAGAGGAATTGACAACATACTGGAATTAATGACCTTCCTAGTTCGCTTGCATGAGCAAAAAATTAGTCACTGCATGTCACATCTCAGCCGTTGATCGCCAAAGATTTAAAACTTGATCAACGAGGCCCATTAAGGATCGCCACTTGCTTTATCGATCGTACTTAGAAATAGTGAGAGATGCCTTAAAACTACCACGTACTCATTCACATCCTTCCTCCATCATCCTTAACATGAGTGTCGTTGATCCTGACACTCATAGGTTAATCTAGGCCACAAACTAGAACACTTCGCTCATCGCATGTTCATCCTTCTCTTTGGAGCCCCATCAAGCGATAGCAACAAGCCAATGATGAGACACCAACCGTCGATGTTAGGCCCAAACATATTCTGACCGCATATAGCCACTTTCATCACCCATCGTGTCTCTATATTTGGTCGAACGAACCTAACCCACACGATGGGGAGGAACTCAACCCATCGATGGTCGCAGGTTCCACCTAGAAATGCAAAGAACAACAAGCAATAATGGGGAAGTCAAAGATGCTAATCATAGAAAAACTTTGGCTGTTAGCCACACTTCACATCACTCATTATGCATTACTCCTTCCTTGGTCGATGTCACCTGATGAAGCACTATCTCCTAGTGATGAGAAATAAACCACACATCAGTGGTCGCAGGTTCACTTATAATATACACAAGACAACAAGTGATAGTTAAAAGGGTAGCAATGAGTTAAAAGATTAACCACATCGCTCATCGGGTGTTGCCTCCTATCAGCGGTGAACGAAAACATGAGGGATGATGGTAGACCAATTGGAGAGAAGAAGGAACATCGCACATCATGGGTTGCACATGGATATTTCCAAACGAACACATGATAGGCAAGAAACCGCTAATGTCATGACTAAAGGTATCTTAAAGCATGTGGGCTTAATGTTGTTTTAAAAGGGGGCCTCCTGGCCATGACAAGGAAAGAAATGAAGGGGCCAGTAAAATGATGGGACTTAAGGCCATGAAGGATTATGAGATGACCGGGAACCAGATATAGCTGGTCAACTCAAAATTAGAAGCTGGGCGACCAAAACAGGGTATAAGCATGAATAGTACTTGTAAAACCCCAACCCTAGTGACAAACGAGACTGTGATTACTAGGATTTGACCATGAAATTCAGTGGAACCAAGAAAATTTTAGGGGTCCACCAGTGGCTCCAACTAGGGATGTATGCCTCCTGCAAGCATAGCAAGATCTTAGAATCTCAGGTAGAAGCAGACCAAATTCCAGATCGAATAGGTTCCCTCAAACAACTCTTGTACACCATCTCCCTTCCCCTTTTGATTCAATTTGGTGGCCTTAGGCCACGAAATGGAAAAAGGAAAATCAATTCTTACCTCTATCAAAGACCTTGTCTTGTGTTACTTGCAACAAGTACACAAGGAAGCTGAGCACTTTAGGGAAACCAACATCATTACAATTGACATCCTTGATCTCATCCATTATACTACTCACCCCTTTACCAACTTTCTAGACACATAGCCCATGAAATTGGACTGGAGCAGTAAAGCATTCATAGCCTTCTTGGTCACAAATTCAAACATCACATTTCACTTGCAAATCAAATTGGAAACCCTCATACACAAATCGCTGTAAACTAGATTCATCCTTTGAAGTGTCAAAGATAAAAGATTCATATTTAATAACATCCTCATTGTATTTGAAGTGAATGTTGTCATCATTAAATGGGAGTAGTTTTGTGATGAGATCCAAAAGATGAGGGGTATCTACAAAAAATTAAAGTGCATATTCATACTGGTTAATACCATATGTCAGGACATCCACACCTCTTAGTTTCTCTTTATCTAAGTTCAACAACCCTGCAATATCCACATAGTCTAAGGGTTCATCAACATGGCCTTACTTATCATATAACAAGACCAACTCAGGATCCATAACCTGATAACCCAAAAGTAGGCTTCTTCCTTTACTAAGGTGTGTATCATCTCCTTCAGTGGGGAAGGTTAACAATGCAACCATTGCTTTAATGCAATTATCATGAACCACATGAGCAGGAATATATTCACTAACTCTTGCCTCACCATAGTGGACATTCATTACTTCACCCTGAACATCTTCACCAACAGTAGTATTGCATATAATATAATCATCACAAGAGATAACCTTCCCAACCTCAGTCCATTCATTACACAAATCACCCTCATGATCCCTTGACAACATACCTGGATTGCAATTTTGGCCATCATTGGAAATATCTAGCTTACTCACTTGTGAGTAAATGACAGTACCAGTACTCTTGTCACTGCATCCCTTTGGTGATTGAGAAGTTGATAAATCTAAGTCAACATCTATGAGGACAAAATTAAAAATATTGATACCATTCTAACCTTTACTTTCTGCTATCTCATTTGCATTGTCTCCAATATTCTTACAAGACATATTTGTCAAGAAATCATCAGAATTTACAACAAATAACTGATTGTTCCTACACCAATAAAGATTACTTCCCATCACCTCATTTTCTGGTGAAGGTTTATCATACAGGGGATTCTTCCATATCCTCATTGTAGTCACATTCATCCCTATCTCCCTAGCATATGGATCACAACCTTTTGTGCATTTGAAATCATCATAGTCCTTTGAGGAACAAAAAGAGATACTCTCAGAGTCATCTTCATCACTTATACTCAAAATTATGGACCCACACTTTGAAAAATCTTCACATAAAGAAAATTGTTCATCCCCTATCAATTGCGCCCTCTCAAGACTATCAAAATATCCTCCACTCGAGGCCATATATTCCATTTCCATTTCATAAGATGAGTTATAACCAACAAAAGACCATTCTAACTTGACTTCATCACCAGATGAGTCACTGGCTTGTGTACCATAACCTCTAATCGAACCACAATGTGGTGCTTCCCGTTGATTTTGTTCATAATCCATAACATCCCAAGGGCAGAGATCATGCATCACCTCTTCATCTTCATGTTGTGCCTCCTTAGCTATATTACTTGTAAAAAAACAACAATCATCAACCAACTATTCATGCTTTGACACATCATCTTGACCCAATTGTATAGATTCCTGATCCTCTTGATAATGGGCATCATTGGTAATATTTTGAGGTGACACTTATCTTATATATTCACCATGAGATCCCTCAACAACCCTTATCCAATCGATGAATTGGCTCAAGGAATGAGGCTTCAATTCCTTTGGTAAAGCACTCAATCCAGACTGATACAATTCACAAAACAAATCAATGCATACTGGAATATTAGGTCTAACACTTTTAGGCATTTTAAACAAGGCATCCATGAATCTAGAGAAAATATAGTTAAAAGATTCCCCTTCATGCCTTTGCATATCATATAACCTCTTAATGGAAGTTATTTGATCAACTTTACTATGCACATGCACACATTCCCTTTCAAGTTCATTATGATCTTGATGTTGTGTTGGTGGAGAACTTGGAACAACAGGGTTCTCATCCCCCTGCTTTATATCTCTGTTGATTTCTTTATTAACTATAGTAGAATAGGTAGTGCCAAGATAATCACCATGGATACTGAAGCACCCTTCATCATTGAATATTTTAGATTATTCTCTATGTCTATAGCAATGTGATATGCTTGTTGCAATGTTGTGGGCCCTTTGTCTCTCAACAAATAACTCATCTTCTTATCAAATTCACCCAAGTATACCACTAAAAATTCAACATCATTTGGTCTTATGTTACTAGGGATCTCTCTTACTACCTTTGAGAACCTGAGATTAAAAGAAGGGACCAACTTGTTCTCCCCCTTTTCCATATCCATAATTTTTTGCCTGACCAAGACTGGATCAACCCTTTCTCCAAACTGCTCCATGAATACCGGTTTAAACTCACTCCATGAGTGTACTGAGGATGTTGGCAGGTAAGAGAGCCAATCTCTTGCATCTCTCTTTAAGGATTGAACAAACAGTTTCATAACTACATCTTCAAAGAATACCTCATAATCTCCCATCACATCAACAAACTCCTACAAATGTTGATTTGCTGACTCATTTTGTTCACCTTTAAATCTTGGTATCTTATCCCTAATCTTGTGTGGTACAATATTTGGGTAACCAAAAATGCCACTAAAATCTAGGGCATTGTAACTTTCACTATTAAAACCTCCCTGATGTGATAGGGGGGACCCATTACTTAAATCTTCGGCAAAAAGCATGATATGAAAAGACATCTCATTGTACCTTTGCAAGATTTGTCAAATATTGCACAAGGGATATTCAAATCCTTCTTACAAATGAGATCTCAAGCCCCTTTTTACCACAAGCTTTGTGTACAATTTGCTTAAGATTAAAATACACATGTTCCTCTTATAATAATCTATAATCTCACATTATTCCTCTGGAAACATGCAAAATTTCAACTAATCTTCCATTAACTAGTGCCATTTCACTTAATTGGGAACCATTTACATCCTAAACCAAAGAATTCTCACAGTCTGCTTACAAACATGATTAAATTTTCTTCAATACATGAAAATACCTTGCCCTCTTGTAGCATTCACCAAACTTTGTCTTCAAACCTATGGATCTAGAACTTTAGTACATCCTTTGTCAGGTTCTTTAGTCAGAGCCGCCACATCCAATTGAGAGGAACAAAACTCAAATGAGATGAAGTTTCTTGTCAAATGAACATGTTCTAGGTCTAACTCCATAGCGGAGTCACTTTCAAATCCTTTGAGTTCTACTGCAATCAAATCTTTAACCAGGCTCAAGAATTCTTCAAAGCATGAATAAATGCTCATACTATTTACACAAATTGACTCTATGATATAGGGACCTGCGTCTGGAGAGTGCAATTTATCCCCAGAAAAGTCATCATTCTATTGGTGCTTTTTCCAGTTTACCTTAGGAAAACTCTAGAGGGTAGCCAACCTTCGTCATCTAGATCCTAAAGATGAATGGCCAACTTGACGGGTAATGGTTTCCAAGAACTTCACCCCTACACTTTAGGCTCTATGGAACTAGGGAGGGTATTTCCCAATTATGTTCACAAGGATTTTGTTAAAATGGAGAACACTTCTACACATATAAGTTCCTTTCTCATGCTAACAAACATCATTCATCAAAGATGTGGCAGACCTTTACACAAACAACCATTTAGTTGCTAGGAACACGGGTACATTTTGAATTCGTATCTCATAATTGATAAAATTTGATTCAACATTGTCATAATTGTGAATCCATAGCTAGGTATTTCAATTGATACATCAAATTACAAGAATTCACAATAAATAAGCCAGTGTCTCATCAATTGGGAACGAAGTCAAATATGCAATAGTTAGTAATACATGAATTACTTAACCCTGAAATAAGTGACTATCTTCATAATGCCCTACATTATGAAAATTCACAATATCTAAAACACTACTCCTTACCAGAATCCTGTGCAAGTTCTTACAAACCTACAACTCCCTTCAAGTATTTAATTAACCCCTTGAGTTAAGACAAGAATAGATTCAAACACTCAATTAACCATTTAGGACAAATGAAAAGACACTTGATATTTTCATTTATAATATGTAACAATTGCATATAGGAGAGTACATCCCTTAGTTTTGTAGATTTGTTTCGATATCAGGAATCCATGAAAAACTATTTGAGAATATTACATACAAAACGTGTATCCAAGACAATTTTCTTGTATATTCATCATGTGTTTTGTATTACATTGGTTTACTGTATTCTACCTAAGCCGTTCTGGACTTAGAATTCTAACCTTTGTAATGAGCATTGAAATTCCATTTATAAATCAAGGGAGCAACAAGCAACAGGCTCATCATAGTTACATCTTTGATAATTTTAATGTTAATTTCATTTCATGGGGTTTCATTCTCGAACCATTACATTTTGTCATCCATACACCATGGGAAAGCAAAAAGGAAAAAAAGGAAAAAAGGAGTGCCAAACCATTTGTCGAAGGTGCCACACAAGCCTTCTAAAAGGCACCATCACCAAGATCCACACGCTGCTCAATACCAAGAAGCATCGCCATCACCACCAGTAGCAAAAAACCCACTGAACCCACCACGTAGGAAACAAACACCACAACACCCAAAAACTAAACACTAGAAATGAAGGAAACATGGGTGTCACCCAACCTTGTCAGCCGCTGAGTAGACACCCTCACGAGGCCACTTCACAAAGAGTGGAGTTGCAACTACCACCTCATCATTTGAGTTAGTATATGGCACCAAAGAAATAGGGAAATGGCCAGTGCGAAGGTGAAATCCTCCTTCTTCTCTCGAAGAGCTATCAAAAATTACAACCAGAGCATTGGGTTTCTCTGAACAAACCCTAGGACCCGCATTTTGTCTCGTTAATTCTTTTGCAAATTCCATAGACCCTTTCTCTTCAAACTTGACCAATTCTTCTAAAGAGGTCCTTGTTCTGAGATTGTAAGCACTCTTGATGATGGTTCTCTCGACCTTTCTGTGAACAATCCTCTTAGCCCTTGGAGTAACTGACTCTTCCACCACCATGGGTTTTACCTCAAGCTCATACACCAATGGTTCCTACAAACTTAATCTCCTTGACCTACGAACAATAAACACTAGTAGGCCACCTTTGTGGGAAATTATTGAGTAACCATGATTTATTACTCCAACACCCATGACAATTAACCCTAAGCTTAGATAAATGTAGATGAGCAAATGAACTATGAAAAATCCTCATTAAATAGAGGAATTGAAAGCATACTGCAATTAATGGCCATCCTAGTTTGCTTGCATGAGCAAAAAATCAGTCACTGCATGTCACATCTCAGTTGTTGATTGCCAAAGATTTAAAACTCGATCAACATGGCCCATTAAGGATCGCCACTTGATTTATCGATCGTACTTAGAAACAACAAGGAGATGCGTTAAAATTGCCATGTACTTGTCCACATATGGGCATGTGAAAAAAATTATGTCTTTTGTTTATGATTTGGCCTAGTCAACAGTTATTACAACCATAAATGGAAGATACACTATACATCCCATGTCTGTGCTCGAAATCATTGAAAGATAGTGACCTGAAGGAAGCAAATACAAAGCCGTGTAACAAAATGCAAACCCTCGAGCCACATTTGCAAAAGGGTAAAACCTGGAAAGCTATAATAAAAACCTATCATGGAGTTTACAAAGTCTGAGTTGGAAGAGGGTTTTATCTTCTCTTTCAAATAGTAAGGGTTTTCATATTTTATTGCAATAAACTCAAAGTAGTAGAAGATTCATAAAAGCAAAAAGCCACGACCTAAAGTAGGTTTTGAAACCCTTGAAGATTTGCAAAAAAATGAAAACCTAGAATCAAAGCAATGAAGAAATACAGAGAATAGAAATGTTTTTTTCAAGAAAACCTTTAGATTACAGAAGAATACACAAAAATGAAAGTAATTTCATCTTCCTTCTTCAAAAATAGAGCAAGAAAATAGTCTTTTCTCTCACAGAAAGAGGAAAAAGCAACATTTTTAAATGCAAAAATGACATACCACGCAGCTCCAACATGAATTTTGCATAGAAAAAACTCCAAAAAGTATTCAAGTTGAAACCCTTGGTGCGACGCAGTAGCAACATGGAAGTCAAGCAAAATGTTTCACTATGGAAAATGAGGCTGAGCTTTTGCTTTAGGGTTTCCAGAAATCCCTAAGTTTGGCCAACCCCAAGTGGGGTATTTTTACCTTTTAATTAAACATTTTGCATAAAACTAATACATTTGCTAATGTATTGAGTTGTCTTTGTGATATTTTGTATATTTTTTTTTCAAACATCAAAGTCAAATTCCCCTTTTATTTTGCATGGGATTGAGTCAAATTTAAAAAAACATAAACATTATTTATAATTCATCACTTTAATAAATGTCATAAAATGCAAAAAGGTGAGAAAATTTATAACACATATTGAAGTTAATCTCAAATGATTACTTTAATATTTGTTTAGATTGTTTATCCTTGCCCTTAATTCATGCAAAGCAAAAGAGGGAGTTCTTTTTTGACTTCAAGTCAATTGAGTCTATTTTGGAGTTTTCATTAATTCAAGCCATCATTTGAAGAGGATTTTGAGGCATAGAGGGCAGTTTGCATCAGTTTTGGAGTCCCACATGGATTGACCATCATTCAAGGTGAGTTTTTCCACCTAAACATTCGGTTTGCTCCACTTTTGAAGACCCTTTTTCATGGTTTTCAAGTTTGCACGATAGAGGAAAGATCTTTCACATGTATAGATTACAGGAGATGACTGAAGCATCTTTTCCAATCAACTAAAGATCATTTTAGGCCTCCTTTTAGCATATATTTCAAACTCTTCTCATTATTGAGGTTGGTTCTTGATTCTCTTTCTCATTTTTTGAGTTGAGGGATATTATTGTAACACAGTTTTTGGAGTAATTCTCAACATTTTTATTCATGTAGCAATAGCTTTTCCTTTGAAATAAAAAAAGAAAAGTTATTGGTCCTATTTGGAGCTTTCTTTATGCATTGTGGATGTATGTTATTATAGATTTTTACTGTGATTTGAATAAAACCTTTGATTTATTCCTCATCTAAGCAATGCATTTTGAATGTTTTCCATATTAAATAAGGTCATATATTGTGTTAAATCAATTTTAAGTAAATTTTGATGTGTAAATTCATTTTACCTTCAAAATAGAGCTAAAAATTGAATCCTTCATATGAAATACTTATGATTTTATGCAAAATCTGAATTATGATCATAATAACCAGAAAGTTTTGATCCAAATTTATAAGTAGAGGCTTTAGTTTTCATTCCAAATTATTGGTGTATCACCTCTTAGGATTAGATTTATATTTTCAAAGTATTCTTCTTCCCTTTTCCAATCATTAGTTTCTAGGAGATCAAAATGGCGAAGCAACCCATAATCTAGGGATTCACCTTCAGTATGAGCAACCCATAGAATCGAAGGTGTTTCAATATTACATGGGATTACCAAGCCTCCAAGCTTAGCATTAGGGTGAAATCCTACATGTTAATAGTTTTTGGAACGTCCAGTGGGAATATGAATTGATTTTTAGTCCACATCAAGATCCTTGTTGCTATTGTTTTTATATGAACAACAATATTGTCAGCCTTCTGGGGAGAAAATTCATACTTGGAAACTCCGTTAGCTGATTTCGAGTAGATCTAGTGTATTTTACATATGAAAATCATTCAAACAAGGAGAAGTTATGTTCTTTTTGAATATTTGTAGTTGTCATCACTGAAAAGAGGAGGAAGGACAACAAAAAGAATACCTGGACTACCTCCAAGGACTCAATCTACACCTCCTAGTTTTAGATTAGAATCATTAGTTTCACCACCTAGGAGAAGAGGCAGACCAGTAAGAAGGTAAGCAAGTACACATTCTGCTTCTCCTAGTTATAGATTGCTAGTTTTAGCTTCAAACAACCTAGTAAGAGTAGTTATATTTCTTATTCTAGCGGTACAACTACAAAATTTAATAGTACCAGTAGTACTGATGGCTAGACAACATGCATTTGTGCCATTTAATGGGGGTAACCCATTAAATTTGGCTCAACATAATGATATACCAATAGCTCCACTCAATATTTTACCTATTTTTATTGGTGAAGATCAAACTACACCCATTGAGCACATAAGAAATGTGGCTTCACTTTGTGGGGTTCATCATATTACTGAGGAGAACGTTGCAATTAGACTTCTGGAAACATCATTCAAGGGAAAGGCACTCCATTGGTTCAAAGGTTTACCTGTTAACTCTATACCAACATGGGGTGAATTAGGAGATGCCTTGAATAGGCAGTTTCAAGATAAATTTGATCATCTATCCCTATTTGAGCAGATAACAACTATCAAGAGAGCCCCACAAGAGCAGATGATGGATTTCAATTTCTGATTCCAAAGGACTTGGAATAGAATCCCTGCTATGGTAAGGCCTTCTGCTAATCATGTATTTTTATATTATCTTAAAGCTATCAATAGTGATATTCTGATAATGGTTCAATCAATGGGTGGTGTGACATTACCAAGAGAATTTGATGTTGCTATTAGGGCTAAGAATAGTCTCATTTAGGCTGGAAAAATTGCACCTAGGCCTCCAATGACTATATTTCCTAGTAATCATCATCTAATGCCCATCCAAGTTCCTCCTATAGACCCATTACCTATTGTTCCAGCCTTAGTCTATCAATCATCTTCTTAGAATATTGTTTCTCTATCCCAAACTCAAGAGCTTCAAGAGATTAGAAACTTATTAAAAAATGTTGGTAATGATCTAGTGAATATTAAGAATTAGGTAGGCCAAAATCCTAGACTATATCAGCCTAATAGGCCACCTTATCAAGCTAATTCTCAGGAACAATGAAGGCCTTATAATCCTAGGCCCTTTCAACCATATAATCCCAACGTTCCTAGCACTTCAAAAGAACTAGTGCCTATCCAGAACAACTTGGTTTAGGATTTTGATTGGTGTTTTCCATGTAATTAGCCACATAATCAGTCTATTTGTCTTAATGGAATGATGAATCAGGCACTTATGGTGTAGAATCATGCTGTTGTTTAGAAAAATGTAGAACCAATGAGTAATGAACAATAGATTCCTTATTTAGAACATGGTCAAAATGATGTAACATTAATGAATTGGCAAGGTGAAGAGTTTTGTGTAGTGAATCAATCACAAGGGTAGAATTAGTCTTATACCTCTATTCCAACCAATACAAGGTCAAAGAAAAGGGTTGTGGATATAGGAAAACAACCTAATAAGATTCAAAATCATGCCTCTATAAGTCAACAACCAGGTATTGGACATGTACCTTTATAGCTAGTCCAAATTCTACCAAGACAACAAGTTGTGTCAACAAAGAAACAACCAAAAGTCTAATCACGACCTATTGAATCCAAAACTGATGCTACTATTTCAAAGGGATAGCAAAATGTTAGTACTACTATGTTTAATATTGTGGATCATATGAAGAAAGCTACTATTAGTTTATCAATGCTGGATTTTTTACACATTCTTGGGCAAAAAGATTTATTGCAAGATGCTTTAGCTAAGATTTTAGTTTCTGATGAGTCTAGTAAAGAGCAGCCCAAAGTTGTGCTAGCAAATAACCTTCAAACCAAGAGTGAAAAGTCAACTCAAGAGGCTAAACCACCCCCATTTTATGTCTTTGATTATCTACTAGCACTTAGTACATAATTGTATGATTGACTTAGGTGCAAGTAGCTTTGTTATGCCAAAGCAATTAGTGGATAAACTAGGATTGACATATGAGCCTCTTTCAAAGGGAGTGATTCAATTAGATGGGACAAATATAAAATCAATTGGGGTGATTAAAAATATGCCTCTTATCTTACATGCTTGTTCAAAATTTTCAATCCCACAAGATATCTATGTTATAGATCTGTCACCTTTCTTTGGCATATGCCTCTCTATTTTATTGCAAAGTTGGGAGGGTATCTATCATCAGATTGGTCTCATATGTTTTTTTAGAACAAGATATGGCACTAAGGTGACCATAAAATTAGAACCCCAAGCTAAGAATAACATAGAGCCATTTGTGCCTAGTGCCATAAATGTAAACCTAGCCATCCATGAGCAGGAGGATCAATCCATGACCCTAGACCCCAGTACACCTATTGAAGGAATACCTAATATAAATTTAGATGAGTGGGTAGCTGAGAATCATGAAGTTGACCCTTAAAATCACATGGATGAGGTAGGATTGGGGATTTATATGATTCATGAGCATGATGCAACTATCCCAAATCTAGTTAAAGAGGAAATACAACAGCCTGAACAACAAGCTAATCAACTTTGGAAGTTGTATTTTGATGGCTCAAGAAGCAAGGTAGGTGCTAGTGGAGGAGCTATGTTGATTTCTCCTGATGAAGAAAGGTATTATTCAGCCTTAAGATTTTCTTTCATCTATTCAAATAATAAAACATAATACAAGGCACTCATTCATGGCCTAGAATGGGCTAGAAAGAAAGGTATTAAATGCTTGCAAGTTTTTGGTGACACAAAATTAGTAGAAAATCAAGTAAGAAATATGAATGTGACAAATAATGATTTGCTTAAGGTCTATAAACATATATTTTGGGATTTAATTGAGGAATTTGATGCTTTCAATCTGCTGTCCATTCCTAGAAACCAAAATAAAGAAGTAGATAGGTTGGTTGCCTTAGGTTCCCAGTTTGATATTCCAACTGATGTGCATAGTTGAGGTACAACAGTATGTGAAGGTAGTATTGAGGCCATTAGTGCCAGATAACAACATAAATTGGTAGTTTTTTGAAAGTGATGAGCAAATTATAAGCTTTCTAATGGAAGAAGCTGAGTTTATAGCTAGAAACTAGCAAAAATGGTAGCAACAGTATGATAACCAGATCTTACAACTAAAATCAAGTAAGCTACCTAAAGGTTTGGTAACCTTAGAGTCAATTTTTAATACTGATGATCAAGTTAGATAGGATAAAGCTAGCATGTCAGTGAAACAAGAGCACTATGAGCCCATAGAGATTTTTGAGATAAGTTTTCGAAACTTGGCAAGGTATGTACTAAGGAAGAGCAACATGCTTTTATTTTACTTTGCTGGGAATTTAATGATGTTTTTGCTTGGGAGTATAGAGATTTGAAGGGTTTTAACCCTGAGTTAGCTCAACATACTATTGAGCTGGAACCCAAGGCAAAACTAGTGAGACAAAGGCAAAGGCCTTTAAATACCAAGCTGAAACATCTTATGAAAATAGAGTTAAACAAGTTTATCAAAGGTAATATTATCTTTCCAATTAAGCATACATATTGGGTTTCTAACTTGGTACTGTTGATGGTGAAAATGACACAAACAACGTGTAAACAAAATATTTCTACTCTATTTCTCTTGAAAAAGAAAGACAACATATAGTAGCCTAATTCCCAAGGTCTTGGTAGTTGGTTCTCAACTGTCTGGTGTCACTCAATTGGTCCATGCAACTATAATATTCAAGGGGTATATACTAGTAACAAAGAATACAAACAATGACTCATTTTACCGAATTGTGCTTAGTAAACAAAGGGGGTTTTAAACAAAAGAAAAAGAAAAATCAGGGCGTATATCAGTAAACATGAATAAAACTTATCTAGCATCCAGAGATATATATTCAACAATGAATGTTCTTTCAACAGATCAAGAAAACCATAGCATGACACAATTTATAGAATAAACCATACCATTGCATACATCTAAGGTGCTTAATTTAATACCACAATCATATCTCATCAAACTTCAAAGATTCAAAACATAACTTCTCATTCGTTGCCAAGACCATAGATCAACAGACTTCAATAAATTCAATTCATAGATAATCTAATGAAACAATCTTTAAATCCGGATTCTTCTAATGAATTTCATCATATAAGAAATAATCATGCATCAGCACAATCACTGGCATACAGATTGATTATAATTCATCAACCTTATCAAGTAGAGCTCCATTCTAACACCATATTGTGCAAAAGAAACTTGTAATTGTATTTATCTGTAACTAAAATATAACAAAATATCTCTGTAAAACTATGAAATTCTATCTCCTACTCTCAGGTGGCCAATTCTATTCTCTATTAGCAGACCCTTACAATATGACAGCCCATGGGTATTTATAGATTACAAAAATTCGGAAGTCCTTTCTATCTTAAGCTGAATCCACCTTTTCAGGAATTAAAACCTTCTTGGAAACTCATATCAATTTCATCTTGAGTTCCTTATATTAATACATTTAGTTAAACTGAAGAAAACAAAATATGAGAGAAGAGAAAGCCATGCGCCTTAAAAATTGCCAGTCCTGCATGTAAAGAAGAGAAGAAAGCCATGCATGCATGAGATTTATGCATGCGAAGTTTGTTCTACAATGTACTCGTCATATCTGGAGAAGACTTGTTGTAACATGTCTACTTCTGGCCCATCAACCCAGCTATCTTCAAACTTAATCCTTTCTAACTTCACAACAACAAACCCTCTCATATCCTTCATCTTTGTCAACTCCCTCTTAGCTGCCCTTATCTCTCCTTTAATGTCCATTAACCGGTCTATCAGTAAATTGTCTTCATCATCCCCTTTTTGCATGATCCCTTTAAGCCTTTCATCCCATTTCTCTTTTATCTGGATCAAAGGTAAGCCCTCCTTCACTGGTATATTGACATCCATTGTGACAACAATGACCGCCTCCAACTCCTCAAACTGTTCATTTAGATCCTTAACAAAATCTTGAACTTCATTTCTATGTTTGTATAGAAAGTTTGATCTAAACAAGAGTATACGAGAAGTCTTTTCCAAGAAATCCTTATTATCTTCTTCAAGTATCGATTGCTCTAGAAGAGTGGACTCAGACAATTTATTAACTTCTTTCAATTTCTAACTGTATCCTTTGTACTCCTCCTCCTATTTTTCCAATGCTTGGACATATTGGTTCATTTCATCTATTAATTCTTCTGTCATTTTATGAACCTCAAAACTATTAACCAACACTTCACCTATTTCTTGATTCAATTTATCAGCCCACCTATCCAACATTTATGCCTTGCCCCTTACCTGTACCAAATCATCTGCTTCTTTCTTACTCAACAAAATTGGGGTTTCAATAGCGGCAACCTGTTGTGACCTTGGAGAAGAAACACTCTTCAAGAAAACATACAATTGATCTAACTGAGCCTTAAGCTCATCTTTCCTCTATTTATCCTTCAACATTCTTGATTTGGTTGACGATGCTACCACATCAATTAAATTCATTTGTTGGTCTCTGGTAGGTCTCCCCAAATTGACAGTACCCAACTGATAATCTATCAATTGCATGTCTCCTACATCCTTGTCTATCATAGGTATGGCACATTCAGCAATAATCTCTCTCTTGTCGGTGAGCCTGGTGGAATGTAGGATCTTGGCCTTCTTCTTAGGCCTTTCTTTCTCAATTTCCTTCATCATATCCTCCCAATTGAGAGGCTATGAAGGTGTCACTGTTCTCTTCTGAAGGTCCAATTTCAACCAAGTGGGAGCACCTGGAGTAGTAGTCATTATGGTTGAAGAAGAAGCAATAGTAGTAGTAGAGGGTGGTTGGACATTTTCTTCAGGTTGAGAATAAAACCTTAGTTCCTCTTGTTGTTCTTGCTCCACATGCATCTATACAAGCTTCTCAACTTCCTCCCTATCCTTCTACTCATGTATCCTCTTATCTTCTTCTTCCATCTTCAACCTTTCTTCTTCCAATCTTTCCTTCTCCAACTCCTGGTTTCTTTCTTCTTCTAATGCCTTAAGTTTTTCTGCATCTTCCTTTTCCTTTTCTTGCTTCTTGATCGGTTCTTCAACATCTTTCTCTTTTTGCACTCATTCTGCTTCCTCATTCTCTTTATGAGCCTCTTCAAAAAGCTTCAACTTAGCCACAAGAACTTCTCTCTCCCTTCAATGTATTGCCTTTTCTTCCTCAAGATCATGGATTTTTTGTATCAATTCCAATTTATCATTCTCCTCCTTGATCTTGAGCTCCTGCTCTTTTTGCCTCTGCTACTTCTCCATTTCATCTTCTTTTAACTTAGCTTCTATTTGTTTCTGCTGAAGTAAGGCATCAACTTGTGTCTTGGAATCAATTTCGTTTTGCTTTCCCATTGCTGCAACAAGTGCTTGATCATCGACAACATTCTTGGCTTCTTCAAATAGTGCCCACTGATCCTCCTCTGTCAACACCTGTTTAGTATCCTCCTCTGTCAACACCTATTTAGTATCCTCCTCTAGAGGCATATTCTCTTGCACATCCCTCTCTGATAGAGTCTCATCAAAGTTTGTTCCAATATCATGAATTTCTACCTCTACTTCTTTTCCCTTCATGGATTAAACAATATCATGAAGAGTCCCCTTTTGCACCTCTTCACTTTGCTGCTTTGTAAGTGGGACTTGAGTAGAGGATTCACCTAATGTAGATGTTGAAACCACATGTCTTGCTTGGGCATCTCCCTCTTGTGTCTTTGGTTCATCTTGAGTTGTAGCTTCAAGCTCAATCTCTTCAATGTCTGGAGGGAGGAACTCCAAAGGCTCCTTGGGAGGTGTCTTTCTTTTGATCCTTTTATATCCTTTCCCCTTTTTAGGAGCTGGTCCTTGAGGAGTTTTGGTTCTTAGAACCACCCATTGAATGCTCCCATCCAAGACTGCTCACCCTATCAGCTTAATGCCAATGGTTTCCTCACTGTCCCAATCAACCGAATCCAGGATTTTAGTCCCAATGTTTAAAGCTTCATATGATGGATCCAATACAACTCCATCATCCACCAATGTGTCAGGAATGTCATTTTTGACTCCAAAATCTACCATGAGTGCCATAGGCAACCTCTCATAGTTCCTTTTCCTTAGGTCATACTCATTCTACAAATCCCTCTAGAAATCCTCTAATAGGCTGAAATGCTTATAAAAAACCAAAGCCAATAAAGAATTCATCTTATTCTTGGGATCAAAATGCTTCTGAGCTGTGTATAAACCTAGCTTTAAAATTTATCAACTCACTGCACACTACCTTATCTCCCACAAGATGTGGGCAACTGTATTCTCCTAATTGCATGGGAAACTTATGGCAACCGGTTTTATGTTTTAAAGCAAACCGAGCATTAACCCCTAGAGATTGATAAATAAATTCCATCAACACCATTCTGTTGCTGCAACATCTTGGTAGAAAATGTGGATGACCTTCAAATCCTGCCAGCCTGAAGTATGTGAACTTGGGGTATTGAATGTACCAAGATCCCCATTCTGTAATAAAAGCCATAGCCTCTTGGCTCAATCTATATCTTACATCTCCATTGAGCTGGTTAATGATCACATATAGGAATGCATCATTAATCCTTCTGAATTGAGTCTCAACAACCTGTAGGGATAGATGGTTATAATGATCCCACACTTTCTTCTGTCCCTCAGCCTCTCCCAATATCCCCACTCTGTTCAAAACTGGGAAGATACCTACTCTTGCTGCTGCATACATAATATAAGAAGTCATAAAAAAGCATTTAGTTTCCCTAATCTTGGTCAATTGATCATGAATGGTATCTGAAACAATCATCAGCCAATCAAATTGTTGGGTGCCATTTAAGATTATCTGAATGAAGGGAAACATCCACTCCTTGAAATAAAAGGCATCCCTCTTCCCAAAGGCCCTAGACAACATGATTATTAAATCTGATACTTCTTTATAAAAATCTGCTCTCTTTGGTTGGTCTGAGAGCTTGGTTAGAGAATTCTTCTCTATTTTTAACCACCTTTTGTTCAAGTGAGACTTGTTGGCTTCCTTGTATTTGCTATATTTCTCTAGGGAATCTACCTCAGTTAACTGCACCAAGTTCTTTGGATCCGGGACACCAAACATGTGCTGGAACATTTGAGGAGTGAGATCAATGATTACATTATCTTGTGAATCCATGCATTGTCAGGTAGCTAGATTGTAAGCTCTTGTAGTTGTCATGATTAACTCCGAGCATTGGATTGATAGAGGAAACAAGGTGATGTGAGCCAAACCAGAATCCACTATTCTTTTAGTTCTAGGTGTCACATCCTCATTAAATGTGTCAACGTATGATTCCTCAAATTTGTATTGGCCCACATTGGTATCAGTTACGTCAAACCAATCCAATTCTACTTTGCTTGCAATGGCAACAAGACTCCTGTGGTTATACCTTAAGGTATAAGGTAACTGCTCTAGCTTGATCTTCTTGGGCTTAGCTGCTACCTTTGATGTTTCTGCAGGCTGGTTCCTTTGGGCAGCTTCTCCTAATGTTCCTGACATCCTTTAGCTTTCTTGCACCAAAACCTCTAATTAGATCCTTGAACAAACATCACAAAACATGCCTTAAAATTATACCTTTCATATATGCATCGGAGGCGGAACCAGGCATAAAACATCCTTAAACAATCTCTTTTTAACACACTGTCGAGCTCAGAGCCAAAATAAGTACTGAGATTATACTAACAAGAAGCGGGATCAGAGTCGGGATAGGAATGGTAACCAGAACCAGAATGGAAACTGATTCGGTTTCTTTCAGATTTTCTAATTTCATATTCAGTTTCGGTTCCACTTCTGCTTCCACCAAGGTTATCATTATTTTAAAATAAGGCTTCTTACTATAAGTGGAGTCGGAGATGGGATGGAAAATGGAATTAACACTAATTATAAAACACGTCCAAAATAGAAATCAATTTCGATCCCACTTCTGCCTAGGTTGACCATGATGTCATAAATGATTTTAACAGTTTAATGCATAACTTCATGATTAAGGACTAGGTCATATTAAAATGAAAAGGGGCTTAAATATAACATGATAAGACCATCCCCATATGACCGTGAGGCGACTGTACTTTTAGGGAATCATATTTAACATTAAACACGAACACATAAATGCATTAAGAAACCCTAAACTAAAAATCCTCGATTACAAACAACTAGGGCATGAATTTAACCCTATCTAAACTAACCAGACTGAGTGCGCAATAGACTCTTAAGCAAAAATCGACAATTTACCAAACCCTACTCACTGTAGAAACCGCATTTAACCTATGTATTTAAAAATTAGGGCACCACAACTCGGTCACGACTAAAATGTGAAAACGACCATGTATAAACAAACCGACGAGAAACAAAACTATAAAAGCAAAAGAAAACAAGAAAAGCTTAAACAAAAAGCAAAAAAAAAAAAAAAACATACAAACCTACAAAGGAAATCGCATGAAACCAAACAATCCAAGATGAACAAAAATGAAAAATGCGAAAACAAGAAGAAGAATGAGAATAGAGAACCCTACCTCGAACAGAAATAAATAGGTTAACTTCTTGAAGAAATTCGTAAGCAACTGTCTCTTTTCCAATCGATTCACTCGCACAAAAGCTTCACTGCAACTCTACTTCGCTCTTTGATTTATTAATAACAATAATGATGATAACTACACATTAATCCCTAATTAAGGCAAAAAATTAGAGTTTCACGCATGCATGGCACCTGTAATTAATGCCATCAATGTAGTAGAGTGGAGTCAGAACTGCAGATGAACTAGCACATCACTGTTGTGCAACCTTAGTCATAGTCAACAACAAAAAAATTTGGTGGGAGCAGAATCGGAATGAAAACTGTTTTGGAAAATTTAGTAATTTCCCAACTTGTTTCCCATTCCGACTCCGGTTCCGCCAACAAAGATAAAAGTGAAACAAAACAACAAAAAAAAACAAAAAGATTGACACAAGAAAACTTAACATAAAAACTTAGTCTAAAACGAAAGACCAAAAAGCGGAGCTGAAGGCAGAGGCAGAATGAATTTTGATTTTGAAATTTCAAATAAAAACTGACTTAACTACCACTCCGGCTCTGGCTCTGATAAAGACAAAACAAGCAACAAAGCGAAAATAAAACTATCGAGATGGGAATGGGAACAAGTTTCAAAAGAAGATTCAAAACCTGATTCGGTTTTGGTTTCGGTTCCGACAAAGAAACTAAAGAAAATCAAAGTGTTGAAAAAGCAAGACTCCAAACTTTGTTTGGAAAACAACTAAGGACAAAAATAACAAAGGGGGACCCATTTTGACCAAGACAAAAGATGGGGTGGTTATGCAAGGCATAACAGGTACCTATTAGGAAAAAGAATGGTGAGATTAGGCTATGTGTTGATTTTTCATTATCTAAATAGAGCTTCTCTCAAGGATCATTATCCGCTGCCCTCAATGGAACATATTTTACAAGTTGCTTCAAGTTCTAATAGGTTTTCATTGTTAGATGGTTATTTAGGGTACAACCAGATTTTAGTAAAATAGGAAGATCAATTTAAAATTGTCTTTACTACCAAATGGGGTACCATGGATTATAGAAAGATGCCCTTTGGATTGTCCAATGCAGGGGAAACCTTTCAAAGAGCAATGAACATGGATTTCCAAGGTCTCATAGACAAGTTTGCACTTGTTTATTTATATGAAATTACTATTTGTCAAAGACTACTAATGAACATTTTGAACATTTAAGGTAGATATTTGAGAGATGTAGGGAATATGGGGTTTCACTTAACCCAAAGAAGAGAATTTTTTATGTCCATGAGTGTAGGCTTCTTAGATAGGTAGTTTCCAAGCATGGTATTTCAATAGACCCAGAAAGTATCACTGTTATTCTAGCTTTACCCCTACCAACACACAAGAAAGGCTTGCAAAACTTTCTAGGTAGGATCAATTTTGTAAGAAGGTTCATTCCAAACATTGCAACTCTCTTAAAGCCTCTTACTTTGATGTGTAAAAATAATATTCCCTTTAGCTAGACTAAGGAAGGTAAGAGGAGTTTTGAAGAGATAAAGGAGGCCCTTGAAGCAGCCCCAACACTCATAAACCCAAATTTTTCTAAAGATTTTATATTATATGCATTTGAGAGTGTTGATACTATTTTAGCTATCCTTTTTCAACAAAATGAAGAAGGATTAGAGCAACCCGTGGCTTTATTTAGCCAAATTTTGTAAGATTATGAGGTGAAATACTCTTTTTTTGAAAATAATGTCCTAGTTGTAGTTAGAAGCCTTAAAAAATTCAGGCATATGCTTTCTAACAATAAGATTCAATTGTTGGTTGCCCATCCTATAGTTAAGGATTTCATGCTTAGCAAAGATATCAATGATAAGAGAGTAGGTTGGATAACTAAGGTAATGGAATATGATGTAAATATTAAGGTTCCTAAGTTGGTTAGCGGCAAAGGTTTATGTGAAAAACTAGCTGGAAATGAAGAGGACAACAAAAAACTTGATGACCAAGTTGTCTTAGTGCTCAACAATGAGGAACAAACTACTGATGCAACTCCTTCCTCAAATTGGATTCAACAGATGATATATTACCTTCAAACTGGTGAATGTCCTAAAGGTTTGGGTAGAGAAAAAAGAAGGTATTTCAAACTTCAAGCTATTCCTTATGCTATCATCAATTGAGTTTTATATAGGAGGGATTTCAATGGAGTTTTTCTGAGATGTGTTGAACCAGATCATATTGATAAAATTTTGAAATAATTTCATGATGGACCTTCTAGAGGTCATTTTAATCCTAGAACAATAGCTCTAAAGATTATGAGAGTTGGTTATTATTGGCCTGATTGGTTTAAGGATGCACATGCTTGGGTAAGAAAATGTAATAAATGCTCATTATTTGTAAGAAAACAAAGGATATTAGCCTTGCCTTTACACCCAATTCAAGTAGAACAACCCTTTCAAAAGTGGGGCCTTGATTTTATTGGTCCTATTAACCCACCTTCAGGTGTAGGTCATAAATGGGTATTAACAAAAAAAATTATTTTACTAAGTGGTTAGAAGTTGTGGCTTTGAAGGAGGCAAATGAGACTTCGATTTTAAATTTCTATCAAGATCTAGTTGCAAGGTTTGGTACTCTTGATTCAATCATCTATGATAATGGATTAGCCTTTGAAGGTTTGAGAGTTTTTTATTGGTCTGTTAACAATAATATATATCTGAATACTTCATCCAATTATTACCCTTAGGGTAATGGACAAGCTGAGTCTACTAACAAGAACTAGATCAAGATGATCAAGAAGATAATCCAAGAAAATCAAAGAGCTTTTCATGATAAGTTAAAGCTAGCCCTTTGGGCTAATAGGATAACTCCTAAAAGAGCTATAGGTAATTCACCTTATGTTCTTACTTATGGAAAAGAGGCTAGAATTGCAATTTCAATTGAATTGCGAACTTTGAACTTGATTAAAGAGATGGAAATGTTAGAAGAGGAGCCTATGGAAATCAGGCTTGCACAACTAATGGAGTTAGAAGAGACAAGAAAAGAAGCACTGAGGAATTTGGAGATCCATCAGGCTCAAATGAGAAGGAATTTTGATAGAAAAATAGTCCCAAGAGCATTCAAGGAGGGTGATCTTATTTTCAAGTGGGATGAACTTAAAATTAAAGTTGGTAAGCTTACCAAGTTTGATGCCATGTGGGATGGCCCTTATGTGATCACTGAATGCAAAAAACATAATGCTTTTCAACTTTCAAAGTTGGATGGTGAGGTGTTACCTATCCCAGTCAACGGGATTCACCTCAAATGCTGAAGAGAAATTTTTGGTATATGTATATATTATAGTAGAGTTTTTAGTTAATAAGTGCCCATGGAACATTCATTTCAGTTCAATTTTTGTTTTTCAAGAAGTGTTGTGCATAGTTTGCTGGCCCTGTTCTAAACAGAGCCATGCTAGTTGTTTTTCAGTTTTGTTTTGTTGTTGTTACAGACAATTTTCTGAGTTTCAAAGAGCGACTCCTATGCACAATGGATAAGTTATGCTACCGATCAAGAATGCTTAGCAGGCAAGGATTTAGTAGAAGTTTCCAAAATGTTACCTAAATTTAGCTTTTCAACCCATTCAGGTTAGGATGGTATAACACTAATACTTTCTACCTTAAAGAGAAGAAAGGTACAATTTTTTTTTTCTTAAGACCTCATATGTTCATTCAAATAATGCTATAAAAAAAAATTTCGGTTTATTACATGCAATTATTTTATAGAAAAGTGAAATTATTTTCAAACTTTGCATAAAATATCTATGATATTCATTGCAAAAGAATATGTTCATAGGTTTCCCACACAAGCCATGGGAATAATTGATAGGATACAATAAGGAAAGGAGACTGGATAACTAAAAGAAATGACATATAAGAGAGAAGGGATCCGTCATTGCCTGAATGACGAACCCCATAGTTGATCAACTTCATCTTCAATCCCTCCTCAAAGTTATGTTGTTCTCTGCATGAAGTACCTAAAAGGGTCAAAAGGAAGTGTGTGAGAGCTCAGGATTCTAACACTCTTACATACCAAATAGACAGGCAATCAATTCGTTTCTTATTAAGCATCATATCAGAAATTCAAAGATAAAAGCATCACAAGATCAGATACATCAACATCATGATGATTCAAGAAAGAAAATAATCATCCAGTCATCATAAGAAGATCTAGGCTTCTTATTTTTTCTAACATTTTGTTGAATGTGTAGGTACAAGTCAAGTGCCACTACAAGATAACCTTGCTCAAAATTACAGTATGTGGAAAAATGTGGCTCCCACAAGGGTTGAGCCCAGCATGCTGCCCTCTTAGTTTTTAAGAGGAATGAGAGTGTAAATACAATGGAGATAATCAAAGGATCCTTTAACAATGTCATACCATTAACCAAGAGCATATCACTATTGGTAAAAAGAAACACTACAATCTATGATGGACTTTTATTACGAGTGGATAGTCCAAAAAGTGGAATGGTTTATCAAAAAGTATAGTGCATAATAGTAAATAATATGCTAAAGATTGGTTTTGAATATAGTCAAAAGGGGCCATGGTCATTACCAAATGATCATAGAGGATCAAGCAATTTTAGGTAAGTCTACAACCTTCAGATATAGCATCAACAAAAGCTAAGTATAACCAATACTTGGAAAAAAATCTTTCATTAAAAGAGATTGTTTTGATCACAAATATACAGTAATGGCAAGAGTGAATAATGTCAAATAAAAATGACAAAAGTAGTGTAGGTCTGTTATATATGAACCCCTTTATTTTCATCTTCTTTGTCAAAATGAATACTTGTTTTCATTTTAAAATATACAACTAGAAGGTTTTGTGTTTATGACCCAACAAAAGGATTTGAGGAATGCCATACAAATTCAAACTTTGATAATGAAAGTTAAGAGTTGCTTTAGGAAGGTTTTCAAAAGTGTTACAACAAAGAGCTTAGAGATCATTTAATGAATACGAACAATTCCAGAATAAGAAAACATTACAAATGTCACAATCATGGTGAGACAACCTATGCATTTAAAGGCAATATCATTCAAGGCCATTGACCAAGGAAATAGTAAGGGTACATCTATTGTGTCAAAAGTATCCACAAAGTTTCAGTCAAGAATTCAAAATAATGAATGACAGCTAGGTTGGTAAGTTTAGAGTGGCATTAAGGTTCACCAATGAGAATTTTACATAACAATCTATAAGAAATGGTGATGCCATAATGGAATAAAAGCTTTGATTAATGAAAAAGGATGGACTGTGTCTCCTAAATGTTAATGACTATGAATAGATACCTATGAGATAAGGATAATCATTATGGAGTATGACAATGATATGTTAAGGAGGCCATGAAGACATGAATAAAGGCTTCTCAAGGACAACCATTGAAGGGAAAACATGGATGGATCTAATGACCCAACAGTGTGGAATACATTCCCTTAACACTAATACAACAGAGGAGAAGAGCAAAAAATGGTTCTATAGCTTCTAAAACTACTGAGATGAATACTTACAACATAAAGGAGATAACAAAATAATAGCATTCATAGATAACACATGTATCTACGTAGGAAAATCTTCTCAGGTAAAAATCCCACCACACCAAGCAAAGACAATTGTATTAAAGTAATAAAAAATTACATACAATGTTTAGTCTTCATTGATTGATCAACTCACAACACTCTAGATATTAAATCACTGTTACAATACTTCACTTGAAGTATACAATATGGATTCTATATCTTACTTCAACTTGCCAACTACATGTACATATCCATCAAATTCACATTGACTATCCAAGTCATCCATCGCATTTACACTTTCAACCAATCCCACAGCTTCCAAGTTCATGCATCAAACTTCCAATATGCCATCGATCTTTTTTTATCTCATCAAGCCACCCAGGCATTTAATTCTTTGGCATAATTGGGTTCCTGTCATCAGTCAAACAAGTCTGCAATTAGTTCCATTATTGTTTTGGCCTTTGGCCAATCAACATGCTGTCAACCTGCCATGTGTCGAACTACCATTCACTGTCGCTTTGACTTTCTGGTCCAACTCGACTGACCGAGCTCTGCGCTCGTCCGAGCTCTTACCGCGCAACCATCGAGCTCAATCGACCCAACCGTAGTGCAGCGGTAAGCTCGTCCGAGCTCACCCAATACTACATTGCGCTACCGCCAGGTCCATTTCACCATGCTGCAGTATGGCGGTGAGCTCGATCGCCATACCACACTACCACTACCTTGTCAATGTTGACTCGCGGTGTGGCGATAACTAGTTTAGGGGACCGTGGGTGGTCAAACCATGCAACCACGAGGGCTGTTAGTCCACCCCGTGGTAGGGTAGTGACTGTCGGCTAGACCACTGGTGATCTTACGACAGCCACCATGGTGAGCAAGCTCACCATCCACGGTGGAGCGATAACCACTAGATGCACCACTAGCGGTCTCACTGCGAACACTGCAGTGCAGCTGTAACCACCAACCAAGCCTCAGACGGCTTCACCGCGGCTACTGTGGTGAAGGCCTTCACCCACCATGGTAAGGTGGTGACCGGCGAGGCAAGCAGCAAGCCACCTACCACGACCACCGCGGTGAGTAAACTCACCACATGCGGTAAGGCGGTAACCACCAAGCCTACCACCACGGTACCGCCAGGGACAAACAAGACCACCATGGTAAAGTGGTAGAGGCACAAAAAGACCAGCTACAGTATGGCGGTAAAGGGCTGAGAACTTCAATTTTTTTGCCAAGTCTTGAAATCCGAGGCTTTAAACTAGAAGTTGAGACACAATTTCTCAACAAGCTCCCACTTGGTGAAGACTTCCAGCTTCCTCTAGACTCTAAAAAATTACTGATGGTCATAGGCCCCAAGTCCCATAGATTCTGTGCAACATTTGAACTTGTCCATGCTCATGGGCTTTTTCAAAGCATTTGCAACATTCCTCAAAGTGTCAACCTTTTCAAGATAGACCCTTCCATCTTCCACCATGTCTTTGATGAAGTGAAACTGCACATCAATGTGCTTCGTCCTGACATGGAAATTCGGGTTCTTTGCCAAACAAATAGCGCTCTGACTGTCACAAAAAATTATGATCTGCCCTACATTAAAACCAATGTCTAAACACAAATGCCTCAGCCAAACTGCTTCCTTGTAGGTGTGAGTTGTAGCTATGTACTCTACCTCTGTCATGGATAAAGCAACTACAACCTGTCACTTGCTCATCCAACTGATTGCTCCACCATTAAGCATGAACGTATATCCACTGGTGGATCTTCTGCTATCTATGTCCCCCACCCAATCAGAATCAACATATCCCTAAATGCTGAGAGTCCTTTGTGATGCAACCAAACTGCCATGGTAACACATAGCATAATCTGAAGTCCCCTTCAAATACCTAAACACTCTTTTCACAACATCCTAATGTGATCTTCCCAAATTTTCCATAAATCGGCTTAGAACTCCCACTGCTTGGGAAATATCTAGTCTTGTACAGACCATCACATACATCAAATTGCCAACAACACTTGCATAGGGCACACTAGTCATGTCCTCCATCTCTGTAGCAGATTTTGGACAGTCTTCAATAGATAGTTTTGTTCCTTACATAACTGGAACAACTAATTGCTTGTAGTCATTCATACCAAATCTCTCCAGAACAGTGTTCACATACTTACTTTGACTTACCCAAAGCTTTCTACTTGTTCTGTCCCTAGTTATCTCCATTCTCAGAATGTACCTAGCTGCACCAAGATCTTTCATTTTGAACTTTGCAAACAACTAAGATTTAAGATCAAAAATCATAGTCTTGCTATTTCCTATGAATAACATATCATCCACATATAGTGTAATAACAAGCACACGATCATTCTCAGATTTATGATAAACACAATGATCAAATTTTGATCTTACAAATCCCATAGACAACACAAATGTATCAAATTTCTGGTACCAGATTCTAGGAGACTGCTTCAAACCATACATAGATTTATTTAACTTACAAACCAGATTTTGTTTACCTTTACAAAAAAATGCTTAGATTGGGATATATAAATTTCTTCTTCCATCTCACCATGGAGAAACATTTTCTTCACATCCATCTACTCAATTTCAAAGTCATACATAGCTGCCAATAATAACAAAAATTTGATGGATGTCAGCTTTGCTACAAGGGAAAAAATCTCTCCATAATCAATTCCCTCAATTTGGGAAAATCCCTTTGCAACCAGTCGTTCCTTATAATTCTCAACACCACCATCAATGCTTGCCTTCTTTTTGAATATCCACTTACAACCAATAGGATTTCGCCCTTTTGGCAATGGTACCAAATCCCAAGTTTCATTCTTCTTCAATGAATCCATTTCTTCATTCATGGGTTCCAGCCAAGAATTCGAATCAGACATGCTGATTGCTTCTTTTACAGTCCTAGGCTCATCAGTGCTAGTAATTAAGGTATAGGCATAGTTCAAATTTAACAGTGAGAAACCATACCTTTCAGGTTGCCATTTTTCTCGTGTAGATCTCCTTACAGGCTAAGGTTGTGGTTCTTCATCATCAGAACTTCCAGAGCTTCTTGAACTCTCCTCAGTCTTAGGTACACCATGCAACTCTTCCCTTTCTGGAGTTTGGGGAATCTCAACTGCATTCTTCTTCTTGTCACTCTGATCTGTCTCAAGCTGTTGATCACTTACTAAAGGTTTCAACTCACAAAATATCACGCTTCTACTGTACATAACCTTCTCAGTAATAGGGTTCCAAAGCTTGTATCCCTTCACACCAACTCCATAGCCGATGAGAATACACTTGAATACCTTGTTATCCAATTTTGATCTCTCTTCATTTGGAACATAAAAATATGCCTCACAGCCAAAGACACAGACATGCCTCAGAGAGGGCTTCTTTCCAGACCATACTTCCAAAGGTGTCTTATCAACAAGAGCGGAGCAAGGAGATCAATTTATTAGATAAAATGTTGTAGCCACAACCTCAGCCCAAAAATTCTGCTCCAGACCAACACTACTCAACATACTCCTTACCTTTTCCATTAGCGTCCTATTCAACCTTTCAACAACTCCATTCTGTTGTGGAGTGTAAGGCATTGTCTTATGCCTTTTAATTCCATGATCTGTACAATACCTTTCAAAATCCGCAGAACAAAATTCACCACCATTGTCTATCCTCAAATATTTAATTTTCCTTCCAGTCTGATTCTCTACCAACGATTTAAATTCTTTAAACCGACTGAACACTTCTGATTTACTTTTAAGAAAATATACAAATTCCATTCTCGAATAGTCATCAATAAAAGAAACATAATATCTAGAATTCGATAACAAAGGAACATTAACTAGACCAAACACATCAGAATGAACATAATCATGTATGCAAGAAGATTTATGAGGACTAGAGTAAAATGAAACACGGTGCTATTTTCCATAGATACAATGTTTGCAAAAATTGAACTCAAGGTTACAATCATCAAGCCCTTCTACAAGATTTTTTTTCTTCAAGGTTTTTAAACCTTTCTCGCCTATGTGACCTAGTCTATGATGCCACAACATAGTCTTCTCTACTGGGATTTTTACCTCCAAAGCATTTGCAAACAGAGAAGTGTCTTCATCTTTCTCTAAAAGGACTGATTTGCTTGACTTTGTAGAGGCACTATTACATTGAACATGACATGCATCTAGCTTATACAGAGTGCTAGTATGAACACCCTTTGCCAGTGCCATTGCACCTCTAGCCATTTTACATCCTTTACTTGAGAAAGAAACTTCTACACCAGCATCATTTAACTTACTGACAGAAAGAAGATTACGAGCCAAACCTGGTATGTGTAGTACGCCACCAATACCTTTGACTCTCCCATCAAGAAACTGAATTATGACTCTTCCTCTACCAACTATCTCTAGCATTGAATCACTTGCGAGGTACACCTTTCCACCATCATACTTCTCATACTTAGAGAACCATTCTCTATTGGATGTTATGTGAAAGGACACACCTGAGTCAAGCAGCCAGACATCATCTGGTGCCTGAGTTGTCAAGGCTACTGCAATGAAGGTATCTACATCACTTCGAGAAGATTCATTATCTGAAGCATTCTTCTTCTTCTTCTCCTTACAATCCTTCTGGATATGACCAGGTTGCCCATAGTTCCAACATCTCACCTTGAAATTTTTACCAGGAGACTTTGATCTCCCTGCAAATTTGGATTTTGACTTCTTGTCCTTCTTCTTGCCTTTCTCCTTTGGTCTACCTCGAACAACGAGAGAATCTTTGGCCATCTCAGAGGACTTCCATCACATTTATTTAGACAAAAGTGAAGCAACCATGTCATCCATTTTGAATGCAGTGGTTGTGCTTCCAATAGCCATCACTAGATGATCCCAACTGTCAGGTAATGAACACAACAAGAGCATGCAACAATCCTCCTCCTCAGTCTTTACACCTATAGATTCCAGCTGAGTAACACTTATATTAAATGAGTTCAGATGGTCTACAACAGATGCACCTTCTTCCATTTTCAAGGAGTACAACTTCTTCCTCGGGAATAACTTATTTACCAGAGACTTTCCTTGATAAATATCACCAAGATTCTTCCACAATGAAGCTACGGACTGCTCCTCATGGATGCTCAAGAGTACAAAATTGGCCAAACTCAGTCTTATTGGACCTCTTGCTTTTCTATCAGCAAGATCCCAAGCCTCTTGCATCATACTTTGTGGCTTAGTTCCAAACACTGCTAACTAGAGGTCTCTATCCACCAACAAGTCTTCCATTTTGAGTTTCCATAACTCAAAGTTGCTGCCATTAAATTTTTCAATATCTACTCTACCTGATGTACTCGCCATCTCAAATAGAAACAAGTTTTAACAATGCAAGACTCCCACTGAAACAGTATTAGCACAAAAAATTGACCTTTTCTCTCAAGGATAACACAACTGGCCAAGCTTTGATACCACTTGAAGGGAAAACGGGGATGGATCTAATGACCCAACAATGCGGAATACATTCCCTTAACTCTAATACAATAGAGGAGAAGAGAAAAAACTGGTTCTATAGCTTCTAAAACTACTGAGGTGAATACATACAACATAAAGGAGATAACAAAATAATAGCATTCACAAATAACATAGGTATTTATGTGGGAAAACCTTCTTAGGTAAAAAACCCACCACACCAAGCAAAGACAATTGTATTACAGTAATAAATAATTACATACAATGTTCAGTCTTCACTTACTGATCAACTCACAACAGCACTCCAGATATTAACTCACTGTTACAATACTTCACTTGAAGTATACAATATGAATTCTATATCTTACTTTGACTTGCCAACTACATGTACATATCTGTCAACTTCACATTGACTATCCAAGTCATCCATCACATTTACACTTTCAACCAATCCCACAGCTTCCAAGTTCATGCATCAAACTTCTAGTATGCCATCGATCTTTTTTGATCTCACTGAGCCACCCAGGCATTTAATTCTTTGCCATAATCAAGTTCCTATCATCAATCGAACAAGTCTGCAATTACTGCCTTTACTGTTTTGGCCTTTGGCCAATCAACATGCTGTCAACCTGCCACATGTCCAACTACCATTTGCTGTTGCTTTGACTTTCTGGTCCAAATCGGTTGATTGAGCTTCGAGCTCGTCCAAGCTCTTACTGTGCAACCGATGAGCTCAACTGACCCAGCTGCGGTGCAATGGTGAGCTCGTCTGAGCTCGCCCAATACTACATTGCGCTACCACCGGGTTTGTTTCACCATGTTGCGGTATGGTGGTGAGCTCAACCGAGCTCACCTTGCCATACCGCACTATCGTTGCCCTGTCAATGTTGACCCATGATGTGGTGGTAACCAGTCTGGGGGATCGCTCATGGTCAAACCGCGCTACCTTGGGGGTCATCAGGCCACCCCACGATAGGTGGTGACCGTTGGCCAGACCATTGGCAGTCTTACCATAGCCACCGCGATGAGCAAGCTCACCGTCCGCGGTGGAGCGATAACCGCCAGGTGCACTGCTGGCGGTCTCACCGTGGATACTGCGGTGAGAGGATCCACCGCCCGCGGTGTGGCGGTAACCGTCGACCAAGCCTCAGATGACTTCACCACGGCCACCGCGATGAAGGCCTTTGTCGACCGCGGTAAGGTGGTGATTGGCGAGGCATGCAACAAGCCACCTATCGCGACCACCGCGGTGGGTAAACTCACTGTGCACGGTAAGGCGGTAACTACCTAGCCTATCACCATGGTACCACTAGGGACAAACCAGACCGCCATGGTAAAGCGGTAGAGGCACAAAAAGACCAGCTACAATATGGTGTTAAAGGGCTAAGAACTTCAATTTTTTCTCCAAGTCTTGAAATCTGAGGCTTCAAACTAGAAGTTGAGACACAATTTCTCAACAACCATTTGTGACAGTGAGAATAATAGTTCTTCATAGTGATCAAACAACAAATATAGTCACCAACCTAAGAGCATACAAACCTAGTATGACAGTCATATGGGCATATGAATTTTTTTGTCTTTTGTTTATGATTTGGCTTGGCCAACAATCATTACAACCATAAATGGAAGATACACTATACATCCCATGTATGTGCTTGAAATCATTGAAATAAAGTGACCTGGAGGAAGCAAATAAAAAGCCATGTAACAAAATGCAAACCCTCGGGCCACATTTGCAAAAGGGTAAAACCCAAAAAGCTATAATGAAAACCTATCATCGAGTTTACAAAGTTTGAATTGGAAGAGGGTTTTATCTTCAGTTTCAAATAGTAAGGGTTTTCATCTTTTCTTGCAATAAACTCAAAGCAGTGGAAGATTCATAAAAGAAAAAAGCCATGGCCTGCAGTAGGTTTTGAAACCCTCAAAGATTTGCAAAAAAATGAAAACCCAGAATCAAAGCAATGAGGAAATACAAAGAATAGAAATGTTTTTCTTATAAAAAAACCTTAAAATTACAAAAGAATACACATAAATGAAAGTAATTTCATCTTCCTTCTTCAAAAATAGAGCAATAAAATAGTCTTGTTACCCAATTTCACTAACAACTCAATCAGATAGAGCTTCTCAATCTTAAAATCAAAAGAAAGGTACATTTTAATCTTTCCTATATCAAATTCAAGTGCATAAATGAAATAATCCAAAAGATTAAATTTATAAATTATTTCATTCTTACAAGTGCATGTAACATAAGAAGGATTTATACAAATCTTTTTTTGAAACAGAGAAGTAGTCTTTATTGAATGTAGAAACTGTACATTGTGTCACACAAGCCATTATATTGACTGTACTTATTCAATAAAAATGAAGAAAAGTATATACATGAAAAAGTAAATGGAAAGTAAATGTGAATATAAGGAGGGAGACCAGTAATTGTTAGAGAATGACTAGTTCACAACATGTCGTCTTGTCCTGTTTCTGCCTTGAGCTACTTGTGTCCTTCCTAGCTCCACATTGCTCCTAGTTCCTGCATTTGGCAATAGCAATGATGTTAGAGCAATGCTCTAAGCAATGAAAAGTCTCTAACCTTACATGAAAAAACACCTATGCATGTATAAACTAATATCAATGTGCATTAAATAAGCAATGTACATTTTAGGTGTCTAAGAAAACCATCAAAGTCATCAAATACACCTAAGATGTACACATGTTTTTTCTAACTTGTTTGCTTCATGTGGAGCTATAGGAAAAATAATATTGTTTTAATTCATCTGATTATAGAACGTGGGATAAATGTGGCTCCCACAAGGGTTGAGCCTAGCGTGCTGCTTTGTTATGCTTTTTAAGAGACATTGAAAGGGTTATCTCTTTGTGTTATGATTGAACAAACACATATCATTTATAGCAGTGATTTATTTGTCACTATTATGAGTGACATATGATCAATTAGAGAAATCATAAAGCATGAAACAAATGAAAACAATCATCATTATTCACATTTTGATATTCAAGAATATCAAAAGAAGGGTGGTAGAGAATTTATGACAGTCTTGTTTAAGAGATTGACCGTTTTTATATCATTCCATTCATTTCTTCATGAAGGGTAGTTTCAAGATTGCCATAGGATGTGAACAGAGAGACAATATTGAGAGAAACAAGAGTTTGGAAATTCATATGTATTCATGTGACACATAGCAACGAATTTCCATCATGAAGGGAAAACAAGGGTGATAGGACAATTGCTTTAAGAACTGGATTTTATTCTGATGTGACTATTATGATTGCACTTGTGAACATGTATACAAAATCTGGGACTATACAAAAGGCACACTTTTGTTTGATAAGATGTATCACCGAGATATTGTCTTATGGGAAGTGATGATCATAGGATATTCCATGCATGTTTGTGGCAAGGAGGCCTCAAAAATTTGTGAGCAGATGGAAACTAGTGGTGTGGAACCAAATGAAAACACCTTTATTTGTGTTCTATCGATATACAATCATGTAGGTTTAGTGGATGAAGGTTATCAATGCTTCAAAGACATGATTAAATTTTATAAAATTAAACCTAGAATGGAGCACTATAGTTGTATGATTGACCTTCTCAGTCATGCTGGTCGTCTTGATGAAGCATGTGATTTTATCAACCAAATGTTAGTGGAACCTAAAGCTGCTGTGTGGAAAAAATTTCTTACTGCTTGTAGGTTGTATAAAAATTTACAGTATACTACGATGTGGATTGCCGTACCTAAGCAATACAAAATTGTAGTGAAATGTAGCCATATTTGGTGAAGGTACCTATCTTTCTAGAGATATCAATTTTTCTCTGAGCTTCTCCAAAGCACAAGAGGGATGGAAAGATTCATGTTTTGGGAAAAAAATTAAGTATGTGTTACTCCGTGAAATTTCCAAGGATGAGAAAGTCTTCTACACTGATAAGAGTGGGTAGAGGCTAAGAAAAATAACCGATAACTCTTCTTCAGGTCCTTCCCTTGGGTCATATATTGCTGTCCAGAATAGTGATTTGGTCAAGAAAAGATATATATGTATATTTTGATCCAAGACTAAAGTATGAAAGTAAGCTTGGTATTAGAACAAGAATTACCAATACTATGACATGCCTGAAAATGTAAAAGTGATTATTACAGGAAAATAAAAATGCAAATTCTTTCAAGTTCCATGAAAGAGCCTGCGACCTGCAAATCAATGGAGGGCTTCTTATTTTTACAAACCCTAGGTTGTTTCATCAAAGGAAAGAATTCATTGAAATATTTCACAGAAAACTGAAAATGATTGTGGCAAAACAAAAGAAGAGGATTCGAGTATGTTAGAATTTGGCTTAGGTTCGAGCCATTTTTTCTTAGCAAAATCTCAAAAAACCCAGTAAAGTATCTCATCAATAACTTACCTGGGACTCTTTGTCAGCTGTGTATGGCTTTGTGCCTCTATGGTTGAGTTCATTCTTCAAAAATATTTGGAGTATACTCGCAAGCCCTTGAACATGAAGGAGTCACAAAGAAAAGAGGAGATAAGCACATAAATGAGTAAGACAACTACATAAGCTATGGCCCCAAGCTCAAATCTAAAGGAAAAAATGAAGTTTTTCTTTATTTTGATATCAAATGCTTACTAGTGTATTTATCTAGAAGAAATCAATAGAATATGAGGGTTGAGTGTCAAGTGGAGCTCAACATGGAAGAGAAAGCCTATAGCAGAACTCCCGAAAACCCTAGAATGGTAGCCCAAGCTTCTTCTTGAAGCCTCTAAGAATGAAACAAAAGAATGCCTCAATGTTTCTTTTATTTTTAGGGTTTCTAAACCCTATGATTAAATGCCAATGGAATAAGGCTTTTTGCCATTGTTTTTAAAAAATACAATGAAAATTTTAAGGCCCGTGGGGAAACAAGTCTTTGACTTGTATTTTCTTCTATACGTATAAGTCTTTTAAAGACTTTATTTACTTTCTTTTATTTTTTGCAATAAATTTGTTAATTTAAAAAAAATACTAAGTGCTAATGATATTTCATAATTCATTTTGACTTAAGTATTCCTTTTAAATGGAAAAAATAATAGAAGCTTTCAATGAATAGGAAGAAGAATAAAGATGTGCTTATCTTTATAATTTGATCAAGCTATTGAAAGGAGGATTGATTTATGACTTGGAAGGAAAATAGGAGCATGTGTTTATTTGACCAAGTCATGAGTGGATGGAGGATATGTTTGTATTGATGACATGCTAAGAATATTGGAGAAGTTGATTTCAGTTTGCCAACATGAGGAGAGTATCTAGGAGGGTTCAAAATCAGTTTTCAACACATGCCAAAGATGTAGGGGTTGTTTTGATTCATTTATGAGCTTAGGGGAGAATCTTGGAGCTTTTTGAGGTGTCATCATGTTTGACATGGTCAAGTTTGACCTTTTCACCCATTTGGAGCTCTTTTGGATAAAATATAGTGGCTAGATTTTAGGCCTTTTTGTGGCATTTGACCCAAGGAGGTTGAAAATTCTTTGTTTGGTGGAGCTTGATTACTTAGTGACTTTGGTAATTCATTCTTGAGTTAGTTCTGATTATCCAACTTTTATACTTAGTGACTTTTGAAGTCCTATGATAGATTTTGACATATTTTATAGCTCTTTTGGATATGAATAATAGTACAAACCTTGAAATAACAGTGTTTTGAAGTTCCTTTACCATCTTACTCTTTTCTCTATTGTGTGCATCATTGATTTGATCAAGTTAATTGTGAGGTATTATCTGCTTCTCCTTTTAGCTTTGTCTCATATTTAACACCCTTAGGCAAAAATGGTATTTTAATGTAGGTTATAATTAGTGTCAGGGTTGCAACATAGTTTCTAGTAGTGAATTTATTTTCCTTCTAGAACTATGAACATCAAGGCCTCTTTATAAAATATTTATGCAAGAATACAAGAGTGAGTTGTGCAAGTTTTAGTTTCATTCACTGTAAACAAGTATGTTTTGTTTGAATATTCATGGTCCTTAGTATAGTTTAGTGTATCACCCAGTAGTTTCATTTTTAGTTAATCCTTCTCCCTTTTCCCCTAAAAAATTAGTAGTTTAGGTGATATAATCAGCTAGGAAGCCAGCCTATCTGAAGGTTCATTCTCATTTTGGGTGACCCACAACCTGAGAATGCTTCCATGTTTCTCTAGCTAACTGAGTTTCACAACTCAGTTCAGGTGCAAGTTTAGGAGATAACAAGTCTTTTCTTTCACAGAAAGAGGAAAAAGGAACATTTTTAAATGCAAAAATGACATACCATGCAGTTCCAACATGCATTTCGCATAGGAAAAACTATATAAATTCTTCAAGTTGAAACCCTTGGCATGAAATAGTAGCAACATTGATGTCAAGCAAAATAATTCACAATGCAAAATGAGGCCGAGCTTTTTCTTTAGGGTTTCCAGAAAGCCCTAAGTTTGGCCAACCCCAAGTGGGGTATTTTTACCTTTTATTTGAACATTTTGCATAAAACTAATACATTTGCTAATGCATTGAGTTGCCTTTGTGATATTTTGCATATTTTTTTTCAAACATCAAAGTCAAATTACCCTTTTATTTTGCATGGGATTGAGGCAAATTTTAAAAAATGTAAACATTATAAAAGTAATGAATTATAAATTATTTTAATAAATGTCATAAAATGTAAAAAGGTGAGAAAATTTATAACACATATTGAAGTTAATCTCAAATGATTACTTTAATATTTGTTTAGATTGTTTATCCTTGCCCTCAAATCATGCAAAGTAGAAGAGAGGGTTCTTTTTGACTTCAAGTCATTTGAGCCTATTTTGGAGTTTTCATTAATTCAAGCCATAATTTGAGGAGGATTTTGAGGCACAAAGGGTATTTTGTATCAATTTTGGAGTCCCACATGGATTAACCATGATTCAAGGTGTGTTTAGCCACCTAAACATTCAGTTTGCTCTACTTTTGAAGACTCTTTTTCATGGTTTTCAAGTTTGCACGATAGAGGAAAGATCTTTCACATGCATAGATTAAGGGAGATGACTTAAGCATCTTTTCCATTCAACTAAAGATCCTTTTAGGCCTCCTTTCAACATATATTGAAAACTCTTCTCATTATTGAGGTTGGTTCTTGATTCTCTTTCTCATTTTTTGAGTTGAGAGATATTATTGTAACACAGTTTTCTGAGTAATTCTTAGCATTTTTATTCATGTAGTAGCAACTTTTCCTTTGAAATCAGAAAAGAAGAAAAGTTATTGGTCCTATTTGGAGCTTTCTTTATGCATTGTAGATGTATATTATTATATATTTTCACTATGATTCAAATAAAACCTTTGATTTCTTCCTCATCTAAGCAATGCATTTTGAATGTTTTCCATATTAAATCAGGTCATGTGTTGTGTTAAATAAATTTTAAGTAAATTTTGATGTGTAAATTCATTTTACCTTCAAAACAGAGCTGAAAATTGAATCCTTCATATGAAATACTTATGATTTTATGCAAAATCTGAATTGTGCTCATCATAACCAGAAACTTTTGATCCAAAGTTATAAGTAGAGGCTTTAGTTTTCATTCCAAATTACTAGTGTAACACCTCTTAGGATTATATTTACATTTTCAAAGCATTCTTCTTCTCTTTTCCAAACCAAATTCATTAGTTTCTAGGAGATCAAAAGGGGAACCAACCCATAATATGGAGATTCACATTTCGCTATGAGCAACCCACAGGCTCAAAGGTGTTTCAATGTTAAATGGGATTGCTGAGCCTCCAAGCTTAGCATCAAGGTGCAATCCTACGTGTTAACAAAAAGAAAATAAGATACTAAATTTTATCAATTTTAAACGTATAAGAAATGAAAGTGATATAAAAGTATTAAAATTACAAATACATCAATATATTATATAATAAACAAAATTATTGATCTAAATTAAAATATTACAATCGGAATACAATTTTCTAAACCAAATATATAAGAAATCTAAAATTAACTACCAAAAAAAAAAGCTTGATTCTCTTTTTATTTAACACTTTTTGGTCATCAAGATCCCTCAAATGGCAAGATGAGAGCATATGGTGTTATATACAATTTAACAATTATTATGCTAGTGGAAAACTACAACACTAAGAAAAATAAAATCATAATATTTTTTATATATTTATGTGTACAATTGAAATTACATCCATCTAGCAACATTGCCTTTTAGATGAGAAAATGACATAGTTTGTTTTAAATTTTAAAATTATAACTAAATTAAAAACTAACAAAAATACAAATAAATAAATAACTAAAATCTAATATACTATATACTATATTATTTTAATTTTTTTTGGTCGGTAATAGGATTTTTTATTATTTAATTATTAAAATGTGAAAGTACAACAAGATTTTCCTAGAAATAACCAAAAAGAATCACACATGGAGAAACACTTCCAAAAAAAAAAAAGCTCCACAGTCCAAACAAGACTAAAAACATCAGTTCCTGAAAGGAAACCCATTAGCAGGTCAAATTTTTGAAGCCCTTTTTGGTCTTCCCTTTGTCTGATATCAGAGGACCATAGCAAAAGTTTTCTTCTTTGCTTTCTTTTCTCTCTTCCCCTTGACAACTTGCCAACCGTCCTCCACCCTTGCAGCCTCCTTCTGCCATTTCAATAGTTTGTCCTAGGGATTCTTCAACTCTCCATCCAGACCACAAATTTCTTGCTGACTCTGATCGTCAACTTTCCACTTCCTGACTTCTTTCACTTGTGGCCTTGTCCCACCTTTTTTCTCTTGAAATTCAGGTGTTGCTACCCCATTTTTGCAATTCAAATATTTTTTACAACCGTTTAAGGCAACATTGTCACTATTCTCAACCAGACTCCCTTCCTGTATCAGAACACCATTTTCCTATTGTTGTTCCTCCCTACTACCCTCATTCACCACTACCTTCCCTACCTGATCCAAAACCCTAATTTCCTGAGACATCTCTTCCCTACCTACCTTCTAAGATCTCTCTTGCTTCTCCTTCATTTTCTCCACTGTATAGTGCTGGGGGGCAACATCTTTCCACCAAGAAGCAAATTTATGATTTCTTTGTTTAGCACATTAAGCATCCATGTGTCTTGTTTGAAAAAAAATTATACACCTAAAAGGTACTCCTTCATAATCCAGGGGTTGCACCAAAAAACCTTTCAAAGTTTTTATCTGGATTTATTTCAGTAACTCCTTAGACACATCCAACTCCACTAAAATTCGAGCAAAGGTTGAATGCAGAAGATTTGAGGATCCCTCATCCACCATTAAAAATCTTCCTAAAGAGTTCCCTACAACATCCAAGCATGAATCAAAACAATATTGTAAAGGAAGGTTAGGAAGTCTCACCCAAAGAGGAATCCTCTCAAAGACTTTAGTGGTCGGGTTAAAGTCTGGATGCCATGGCTTTAACATTAGGGTGTATTTTCCTTCCCAATCTTAGTGGTATTTGTAGAGGATCTTGTTTCTATCCTGCTCCTATTAAAAAAAAACAATGAAAAAACCTTTTTCCATGGGATAGACTTGAACATACCCTTCCAAAATCTGCTCCCATTGGTCTGTAATCCATTGGTGAAGATCATTCAAACTCGACCAAAAACCCTTGAATCTCCCAATTAGGCCCAACCTAGAAAATAATTTTTCATTGGAGGCCACTTGTTCAATCTCTCCATATAAATCCACTATAATTATCTCGATGAGGGAGGTAACATAGAAACCCCTCATCCCTTACCTAGAAAAGATTTAGATGCGAGCTTCAAACTTTAAGAAGGACCGATTGTCCCTATCTCAGAGGCCTTAGACCCCTCAGCTAAACCAGCACCGTTCATAGAAGAGGCATTGGGGAGCCTATTCTCCTAGCTACATTGTGCACATGGATTGTCGCCGTCCAAACCCGCCTTGTCTCTTCTCTTTTTTGATTTCTTAGGCCCGTTCATTGTGCTTCCATCCTTCTCTCGACTACATAGATCACTACTCCAGAAGGCGATGCGTCCTTCTTGGGTAAATCTTCCCACATGGCTCCTCCTAGGTGAAACCCTGGTCTCGACAGAGGCTAAAATTCGACCGTTAGCGCCCTCCATTCAAAGCCATGTATAACCTATTACTATATACTATATTATTATTATATCATATTATTTATATATACATATATATATATATTATATAAAATCTTATTATTACTATATTATAATATATTATATTATATATTTTTGGTCGGTTCAACTCTCAAGAATTTTTATTCTAGTTTGAGCCAGAAGAGGCCACAAACATATATTTATGTGTGCAATTGAGATTACGTCCATCTGACAACATTTCCTTCTCATAGGTTGTTTTAAATTTTAAAATTAGAACTAAATTAAAAACTAACAAAAATACAAATAAATAAATAAATAAAATCTAATATACTATATACTATATTATTATTATATCATATTATTTATATATACATATATTATATTATATATTATTTATATATATATTATAATATAATATCTTATTATTTTGTTTTGATTATATGGGGAAAAATGGTTTTGAATGGACTTGAAACCATTAACAAGCAAGTTTTGACAGGGACCTGAAACCTAATGAAGGGACAAGCATGCTGCTAAAAAGATAAATCATAGACCATTAGCAACAACACCAATTGCACAAAGGTTTTGAAGGGACCTTGAACCCTATACAACAAGGTTTTGATCGGGACCTTAAACCCAAGAAAATAAAGGGAACTAAATCTCTAACAAGAAATAAGAACCGACTGAGTCATCCAGGTAACCATCAGCCTATAATAGCTAGACTGTGGCAAAACACTTTGCAACAACACCCAACAAATCCAAACTCCCTACCTCAATAGGGAATTAAATTAAAAATAAAAACTAAAGAGCAACAACCTTCTTCCAGCACCAACCGACCCAGAACACCAACCCAACCTCCACCTCAATGGGAGAGGGCTCCCCTCTATATGAGAGGATGAAATGAGAACCTTTAGCATAGAACATAGATATTCCCACAAGATCCATAGCATCTCTCTCCACCTCAATAGGAGAGGGCTCCACCTTAGAAGGAGTAGTCTCCAACTCCATAGAAGACATTAGCTATAGAACTCAAAATAAAGTAGCTACTCCCATACAAAGGAAAGACATTACATCCTTTGGCATATCAACAAAATGGAGCACGAAAGAAGAAAATGAACACTCCTCAGCCAATAGCCTTGAGAGAAGATACTTTTGAGCCTTTAGCATAAACATTTGAAGGAGCTCAATCACTTGGAAGAACATACCCACATGGGCAACAAATACACCAATTAAATTTGTGAAAATATGGGTCTTAAAATAGGGCTTAGCACACAACCCAACAAAAGTAAAAAAATCATAAATCAACCCATTCAAGTGAACAACCTTAAACAAGAATAGGCAAAAACATATTTGCATGAAAAATAAAACAAAACCCAACAAAAGCATAAATGTTTCAAGCCATAAGGGGTTCAAACACACACTCAAAACCCTAAGAAAGGAGGAGAAGAAACTTCCAACCAAATAAAAAACCTTTGGGACAACATAAATAACTTTAAACATAGCCCAACTACAACCAATAAAATAAGACAAAGGCCAACACACGTTGTCTCAAGCTCCAAACTAAAGAGCATCAAAGAAACAACTAAGGATAAAAGAACAAAGGTCAATGAGGAAATCTTCTACAACTAGGCAGATCACAACAACAAAGAGTGTCACATTAGTAGAACAAAATTTAGGCACAACCCTCTTGAGACCCAATAAACCCACGAAGGGGAGCTACATAGAAACAACCCAAGAGTACAAAAGAAAACACCCATCCAACACCCTGAAATAGAAACCCCAAAGGACAAGAAAAACCAAGGAAATTCCAAGACCCAAACAAACCAAATAGGGTGACAACAATAACCAATCCCAAAAAATAGCTCCCCAACAAGCTAACAACCATAGCCAGCACCAAACCATAGCTTCCCAGACAGACGAAAACAACCAACAGACACGCAGTAGCACAACCCAGGCCAAAGATAATGTCCATTACCATTCCACAACAACCAAATAGAATGGCAACAACAACTAACCCAATAGTCAAAAACCATTTTCCTCTACAAAATCATCGCCATCCTCTTTAGAATCATCCCCAAATTTCAAATTTCCCCCTTCACTCCTCTTCCTGCTCCCTCCCCGCTCCATTAAACTCAATCATCATATCTTATTATTAGTATATTATAATATATTATATTATTACTTTATTATATTATATATTTTTTATCGGTTCAACCCTCAAGGATTTTTATTCTAGTTTGAGCTAGAAGAGGCCACAAACTGGCATGCCCAACAAGGGATCAAACCTCGGGCTAGAATGCCTGGCACAAGGTATGAACACCAACAACAACCTCAATGTTGCGGGTCAAACTTGTAAGCACATTGGATCAATGAAGGAATAGTGCCTGCAATCACAATGGCCCAATTAAGGTTTGAACCCTAGTGGTCAAATCAACAACACTGCCACTTAACCATCACACTCTAAGATGAATCCCTAATTGTTATATTATATTATTATATATATTTTTATATTATATTATTATTTTATTTTATGATTATTATTACTATTAGACTATAGGAATTGGGTAACCCACCTTAGGCTTGAACGCCTGACACAAGACATGAACACCAACAACAACCTCTACATTGCGAGTCAAACTTGTGAGCACATTGGATCAATGAAGGCATAGTGCCTGTAATCACAATGGCCCAACAGAGGTTTGAATCTTGGTGTCCAAATCAACAACACCACCACTTAACCATCACACTATGGGATGAATCCCTGATTATTATATTTTTCTATTATATTATATTATATTATATATTATATTGTAATCATATTATATTATTATATTATTGTTTTATTTTATTATTATTATTTTTAGATTACATGAATCGAGTAACCTCCCTAGAAATTGCAGTGCATCTAGTTTTTTCACATGACTAGTGACAGTGCGACACATCCTCTGATACCATGGGGATGAAGGGGAGACTAGACCTCATAACCTCTTGCCTACAATAGGATGCTTTAGTCAATTGAATTAGGCCCTCCGCCCTATTATCACTTTATTATTATTATAATATATTGATATTTTTATATTATTATGTTTCATATTATATTATATAATTTTTATTTTATTATTTTATTATACAAAATTATACAACTATTGAAGAAACATGATAATACATTAAACATGGTCTCATACTAATTGAGATTTGAAATGTTTAAATCTATAGAGATTTTGAAGAAATTGGAATTTAACTAATCTTAAAGCATGATATACTCCCCTCTTGCACGTGAAAAATGACTACAATCTCTACACAACCAAGTAAAATAAATCTAACATTAATATCTAATTTATTAGTATTAATATTCCTTTACACATACAATCTTAATAACTAACAACTAATTTTCCAATTTAAAATATTCGTATGTATAGATTATAAATGCCCAAGCTTTTGTGGCATAGCACGATTCCATAAATATTTGATATTTTATTCAATACAAACATGATACAGACATTTATACTACTCTAAATTGAACTCTAATACTCCTAATCTAGATTGAACTCTTTACAAAGATTCGTATTCAAAATAAATTGTAATGTCAACACTAATAAATCTATTTAAAAATATTTGATAATAATAAAGTTGTAAATTACATGATACACCTCATTATGTCAATTTTGAACAATCATATTATGAATTGGATTAAAATATATATTCAAAATCCTCTTGAAATGTAATGTACTACTTATCTATTAAGTTGGACTTTATCATTTTTTTTTAAGAACTTCAAACCATAAAGATATATTTATCTCTCATTTTTAATAAATAATTTCTGACAAATTGGAAATGCATACCATTAATCTCAAGCATTATAATAATAAGCTATCTCCATTTTTTTTCTTCTAAAACATTACATTGGAAATTAAAATATAGGGGAGAGGGGCCAAAATGTGCGCACCCTAACTTCACATGGAGTGCCACGTGGACCTATATTTTTTTTTTGTAAATCCAGTCAGTAAAAAAAATAGTTTTAAACAAAATATATCCTTTTTTTTAAATTTTGATTGCATATGACACATGTCCTTACATGATTTGGCCAAGGTGTCAAAAAAAATTAGTTTTTGGCCATGTGACTGATACGTGCATGGTCCCACCTCCACTTGGTGCATGGCTCGGTGTCCAAAGTGGACTAGATTGCCACATCACCAAGATACAATTTTCCACCCTTTCGCTCCATTCCCTCATATTAATCGCTCGCCACCCCTGCTAATTCTTTTATACAGCTGTGTTTAATGCACATCCCCTCCTATTACTTCCACGACATCCTGCACAAAATACGAGTCCTTATGCATTCAATTCTCCCAGTGCCTTGCACAACTCACCAAATTTCTCCCCTTTCATTCTACCATCTTCTCAATTTTTCTTCACATATGGGCCAAAATGTGTTCACTTAAGGTCTCTACAACTTCAATCCCACCACCACTACATGCTACACTCAAAGTTCTGTGTTGCTGCAACTAGGCACCAGTTAGTAGAAGTGACGAGGGTGCTAACCAGAGAAAAAAAATATCACACACAAACCATAGAATATTATTGTATTCAAAATAATGAAATGCTTACATGCAGAGGATCCCAAATCCTCGAGTCCTACAATACATACCCTTACAAAAAAATACATAAGTTCCCTTTTCTGAATATACACTCTTTTCCCCCAAAAGCCCCCCCCCCCACCCCCACCCCCACCCTCACCCTCCCCAAATATAAGAAACTAGCCCATAAATAACTCCTTTTCGGTTTGGAGCCAAAACCAAAATTCAAATTATGAGTTTTAGTGGTTTGGCGCCAAAAATTACAAATTCAAATTCAAATTTTAAAACCACATTCGAAAATTAGCACATTTTTGAAAATGCACCAACTTCCAGGAGCCATAACTTTTGATCTAGGACTCTGTTTGATGAACCGTTTGAACCGTTGGAAAGGTCTTAGAGTGAAGAATGTGCAAAGAACTAGCTCTGCCAATTTTGATGATTTATGGGCCCGTATGAGACCGTTTAGTGCCTCAAACTGGGCTCGAAAGATTTTTCAGGGAAAAAAGCAGAAATTGAAACTTGAATAACTTTCAAACGGGAATGATCTTGACCTGATTCTTTCACCAAAGTGCTTATTTTTCTGTCCAGAAGTTTCCCTTAAATTTTTTCCTCCTCACACCTTCAAATTCACACTTGCTAAAATAACAGTTGAGTAGAAAAAGTAGAAAAGAAGTTCTGAAAGTTGGGAATTCTTATTCAACGAAAAGGGTATCCAAAAATGCAAAAACATCTACAAAAAGCTAAAAGAAAGTAAAGATATTTTTGGGTGATGCCAGATTGCCCTTACACCACTGGATGCTCTTGCATCAGACACCCGGGGCAATTTGAGAAGTGACTCCATCACGTCTCAGATGGTTGAGGAAAACCCAAACGGTCAACCTCTACCTTAGACAGCCAGGATGAATCTTCCATAGGCCTTCCCCTCCACTTCAATAGATATTATTCATACTACTTGTTTTTGGTACTCCTTCCCACATGGCTATCCAAGATTGCTTCAATATCCTCTTATGAAGTAGGTGCTAGAATGCCACATTGTTCCATTGATGGTACTTCCCCTATGCCACCTTCATGATACTCTGTCAAATCTAAAATGTTGAACACAGGGGAAATGTTGACTCCATCTAGAAACTCTACCTCATATGCGTTCCCTGAACCATGCCTCTTCAAAATATTACAGGGATCGAACTTCTTCATCTTTAATTTGTTATAAGTTCCCACTAGAAACCTTTCTTTCCTCAAGTGGACCATCACTTCATCACCAATTTGAAACTCCTTATTCCTCCTCTTCTAATCTGCCTTAACCTTATACTACATATTCATCTTGTTAATATGTTCTCTTACCTTCTCATGTATATTCTTGATGTGCTTTGCAAAGTCTTCAACTTTGGAACTTGTCTTCTTCTCTTGGTCCATCTTTCTCAGTTCTAGAGCAGTCCTGGGACTGCCTCCATACACAATCTGGAATGGTGATCTACCAGAGCTTCTGATGATAGAATTATTGTAAGAAAATTATTCCTAGGGTAAGATCAAGTCCCATCCCTTAAGTTTATATCCTACCAAGAATCTTAGTAGGTTACCCATACTCTTGTTCACAACCTCAGTCTTCCCATCAGTCTGTGGATGGTGTGCATAAATGAACTTCAACTCTATTTTCCACTTCTTCCACAAGGTCCTCCAAAAGTATCCAACAAATTTGGTGTCACGATTTGAGACTATACTCTTTGGTAGACCCTGTAGCCTCATTGCCTCTCTGAAGAACAAGTCAACAATGTGTACTGCATCATGGGTCTTCTGGCATGGGATGAAATGTGCCATCTTCGAAAACCTATCAATTACCACAAATACTGAATCATTCTCTCTTTGTGTCCTTAGTAAACCAAGAAAAAAGTCCATACTTATATCCTCCCACAACCTCTCTGGTACAGGTAAGGGTTGATACAACCCTATATTTTGGCTCACTCCTTTAGCCATTTGACATACCCTACAACTCTACACAAACTTCTTCACATCCTGTGATAACCGAGGCAAATAATAATGCTCCTTGATAATGACAATGGTCTTATCCTGACCAAATTGTCCTTCCATTCATCCACTGTGCTTCTCCTTTATCAGGTTCTCCCTCATGGAACTCCTCAGAATACACAATTGACTTTCCTTAAATAACATTCCATCCTGGATTATGAAATCCAAACACTTTGTCCTATCAACTGTAACAGGCTCCTTGCAAGCTTTCCAAGCCTCTACACAATCAGGATCTTCCGGATACAATGTCTTGAGTTCACTGAACCCAACCACCTCAATCTACATTTTTGTCAACAATGTCTGCCTCCTACTCAAGGCATCTACAACTCTATTAGACCTCCCAATCCTATGCTTCAAAGAAAAAGTATAACTCTACAAAAATTCTACCCATTTCAAATGTCTTTGATTCAATTTGCCTTGTCTATTGAGGTACTATAATGCTTGATGATTAGTATACAAAAAAAATTCCTTTGGTAGTAGATAATGCCTCCATTTCTTTAATGCCTAAACTATTACATAGAATTCCTGATCATACACAAAATAATTTTTCTTTCCATCATTTAACATTTCACTGAAATATGCAATGGGCTTACCTTCTTGGCTCAAAACAACTCCAATGGCATTACCACTATAATCACAATCCACTTGAAACACCTTATTGAAATCAAGAAGGGCTAAAACAGGTTGCTCTATCACCTTCTTCTTCATTTTTTCAAAACTTTTCGCTACTCCAGTGCTCCACTTGAACTCTTTTCTATCCCCTCTCATTGTTTCAGTTAGAGGTGCAAAAATAGTACTGAAATTTCTAATGAACTTTCTATAAAAGCTGTCCAAACCATGGAAAGATCTCACCTCAGTAGCAGTTCTTGGAGTAGGCCATTCCAGAATAGCCTTCACCTTCTCTGGGTCCATCTTAAGACCTTCCACCAACACAACAAACCCCAAGTACACTAACTCCCTCTTCACAAAACAACACTTCTTCAAATTAATCAATAATTTCTCCTCTCCTAACTTCTTGAAGACTCTACGAATATGCATTAAATGATCATCTAGTGACTTATTGAAAATCAAAATAATATCTAAATACACAATAATAATTTTTCCCAAAAATTCTTTCAGTACCTCATTCATGAGCCGCACGAATGTGTTCGGTGCATTGGTTAGCCCAAAAGGCATGACTAACTACTCGTACAAGCCCTCTTTAGTCTTGAAGGAAGTCTTCCATTCATCTCCCTCTTGAATCTAGATTTGGTGATATCCACTCTTCAAATCTATCTTTGTGAAGTACTGAGCTCCACTCAAATAGTCCATCAGGTCATCCATCCTAGGTAGGGAAAATCTGTACTTGATCATTATTTTATTTATGGCCCGGGAGTCTGTACACATCCTCCACTCCCCATCCTTCTTCGGTGCTAGTACTACAGGTACTGCACATGGACTTAGACTCTCTCGAATCAAACCCTTTCTCAACAACTCCTGAACTTTTTTGTTCAACTCCTCATTTTTTGCAAGAGTCATTCTATGAGCTACCTTATTTGGAAAACTGGCTCTAGGGATCAAGTCAATCTGATGACTGATCTTCCTCACTAGTGGTAAACCCTCAGGTACATTATCAGAAACAATATCCTAAAACTCATTCACTAATCCATAAACTTCTACTAGTACCTTCTCACTATCTTCCATATCCATTCTAGGAATCAATGCATAACACATACGCTCATGCTTCATGCCTTCTAAAAATTTCCTTCCATCAACAAAAAAAATTCTAGCACTACTGCATACCTTTTCTTCAGCCTCCTTCAGGGGTTTCAACTTATGGGAGACTCCATCCTTTGTCAGGGAATAAGTGTTTGCATGGCCATCATGTATAGCTCGCCTGTCAAACTGCCATGGCCTCCCCAACAACATGTGACATACATCCATGGGGATGATATCAAAAAGTACCTCATCATTATAGCTTCCAATATTGAACTTTGCTAGGCACTTCTCATTGACTAGAAAGGCAACCATACAGGTAAACCCACACTTTCAGCATGCATTCTATTTGTTACTTTTTAGTCTCCATTTGCTTCAATAAATAAGCTTAATGGGTTTGCATGTTTGAAGGAAGATGGTTGCAGGCTCCAAAAAACACCTCCAATCCCTTAGCAATGTCCATTTGACCTAGGTAATCTGAAAGCTCACTAAGGTCTTGCCATTATTATGTTTTTATGTTTCTATAGTTGTTTACAAACTTTCTTGTGGTGTGTTTGCAAAATTTCTTGGGTTCTTCTATAAGAAGTTTATGGTGTTTATGAACACTATAAATACTGTATTCGTAAGAACACTAAACTATGAAAATTAATCTTCTATTTAAACATTGTTGTCTTTTAATATGGAGTTGTTGTTTTTCATTATAGTAACAAATAATATTGTTGGATTTTTCAATGCCGTAGATAAATTTGGGGTTGTTATCTCTTTCATATATTTTTCTTCATCTTTTTCAGTCAAATAAATGTTGTTGCTTTTATGGTGTGCAAAGATGAATTTGGGTTTGCTATCTTTTTCATGGGTTGAGGGTTTTTAGTTTAGATATGATAATATTTGTTGGGTTGCTCGACACCAAAAATAAATTTGAGGGTGTTTTTTTTTCATAGGTTTTGCATTATCATTTAGTCTGGGTACCAGTCATAACTTTTTCTTCATTGGGTCACTCAACACCGTAGATAAATTTGAGGGTGTTTTCTTTTTCTTTTTCAAGTAACATTTTTGGGTACCCATCATAACTTTAGGGGTGTTCTAATTTTTGTATGTTCTTTTTCAACAATTCAGTCACATTAATATTGTTGGTTTTGGGTGATAGATATAAATTTGGGGGTGTTATGTTTTTCATAGGTTCTGCTTCATAAATTAAATCAGGCAAAATGTTAGGTTTTTAGCTGGCATGAAGGAATTTGGGTGTGGTCTCTTTTTAATTTTTTTTGCTTCATCAATTCAATCAGGTAAATATTGTAGGTATTTTCAGTGACAGATAAATTTGGAGATGATATCTTTTTTCATAGGTTTTGCTTCATCAATTTAGTGAGGTAAGTATTGTTGGTTTTTTGGTGCCATAAATAAATGTGGGGGTGTTCTCTTTTTCATAAGATAAATATTATTCTCTTATATGCCATGGATAATTTTTGGGGTGTTCTATTTTTCATAGGTTCTACTTCATCAATTTAGTTAGGTGAGTATTTTCATTTTCCATGGATAAATTTGGGGGCGTTCACTTTTTATTAGGTTTTTCTTTATCTCTTCAATGAGTTAAATACTTCAGGTTATTTCGGTGCCATAGATAAATTTTGGGGTATTATCTTTTTTCATAGGCTCTGATGAATTTTGGGGTGTTATCTTTTGTATAGGTTCTAATAAATTTTGGGGTACTAATCTTTTTCATAGGTTATGATTTTGGTGCCTTAGATGAATTTGGGGGTGTTCTCTTTTTCATTGGTTTTGCTTCATCAATTCAGTCATGCAACTATTGTAGCTTTTTTAGGTTCCATTGATAAATTTGGGGGTGTTATCTTTTTCATAGGTTCTGCTACATCAATCCAGTCATGCAACTATTGTTGGTTTTTTATGTGCCATTGATAAATTTTGGGGTGTAATCTTTTTTATACGTTCTGCTACATCAATTCAATCATGCAACTATTGGTTTTTTTGGTGTCCGATAAATTTGGGGGTGTTCTCGTTTGCATAGGTTTTGCTTCATCAATTCAATCATGCAACTATTGTAGCTTTTTTAGGTGGCATGAATAAATTTTTGGGTTTTTTATTTTTCATAGGTTATGCTTGATCAATTAGGTCATGCAACTATTGTAGCTTTTTAAGGCGCCATTGATAAATTTGGGTTTTTTTTTTTTCATAGGTTCAACTTCATCAATTCAGTCATTGCAACTATTGTAGCTTTTTTAGGCTCCATTTATAAATTTGGGGATGTTATATTTTTCATAGGTTTTGCTACATCAATGTATTCATGCAACTATTGTTGGTTTTTTGGTGCTATAGATAAATTTCGAGGTGTTCTCTTTTGCATAGGTTTTGCTTCATCAATTCATTCATGCAACTATTGTATATTTTTTATGTGGCACTCGATAAATTTTTGAGTGTCCTCTTTTTCATAGGTTTTGATTCATCAATTCAGCTATACAACTATTGTAGCTTTTTTAGGAGCCATTGATAAATTTAGGGGCATTATCTTTTCATAGGTTCCACTTCATCAGTTCAGTCATGCATCTATTGTTGGTTGTTTGAACACTTTTCTATTTTAACCTATATCAAGAATTATCTATTGGTTATGTGTGTTAGATGGAAGTTTAAATTGTTTTGATGGTTTCTAATTGCTTGCATCAATCCATATAATAAATGTAATTTAAGAACCTTAATGTGACACCACTCTTGCAATATTAAGCTCTACAATTCAATATCATAATAATATTGCACAATAAGTTGAAGTCAATATTACTATTATTCAAATGATTGTTGATATTATTACAAACCAAACATTGGGGTTAGATTTTTACATATTATCATGATTGTTGATATGTTTAAGAAGATCTATTCAAATCAACCAATTTTAACTTGCCCTATGAAACCCACCAACTAAGTAGTGTTATACTTCTTGACAACTAAGTTGTGTTATACTTAACCATACCAAAAGTTGTGAATAAAGTTTGTGTTCATAGATTATGTTGGCATATTCAAATACCAAGAGAAAACATGACTTGTTTGTTTTCGTATACATATTAACTTTTATTATTATACATAATGAGTAAGGGTATTATAACTTATGAAGTACCTCTATTTATGATTATTTTTTTAACCAGTAAAGAGTAACAGTTTGCCACCCTTTCAGTCTAATTACTCGCATTAATCACCCATTTCCCCCACCAATTCTTCTATGCAGTTTTCTTTATTGTGCATCCCTTCCCATTACCTCCATGACATGCCACACAAATTCCCAGTTAACAATTGTGTTTCCCTTGTATAGAATTTTAAGTGTAGTTCCCAGTTTGTAGTGCATTATTATGTGTATATTGTACATGCCTGTCAAATAGGAGATTTGTTAAACTCTGATTCCTATTAGATATGAGATTTTTTAAACTTTGACTTATTATTTTTCATCCCTTTCCTTCTATTTTTCCTTCATTACAATCATAGTTTATGTATAGATATGTGTATACATATATATGTATGCATACGAGCCACTTTCACATTGTTTAGGCATTGGCACTACACTACCAATAATTCATTGCAGATATCGACATGTATTACCATAGAAAAATAATTAATAGTTTTACTTTGTTAAATATGTATTTAGTGGACTCAATTTTTTGAAGGCCTTTAATGATTTCCTATGTACCATTTCATAATTGAAAGGGAATTGTGGACAAGTGCAACATAGGTTACCATTACAAAGGCATTGGGAAAATCAAGTCTCCCTAAATCATTACTGAATCCAACAATTACCAAAATCCATTCATCCATGTCACATGTGTTTTTCATCCCAAACATAAGCATAAGAATAACAATTCAGTCCATCTTTACAAATAAAATGACAAAAATTTAAGACTTCAACCCATAAATTAATCGGCCCTATCAATGAACAAATCCTTGTTAATAAAATTTTCATCATATAGGCATATAATTGCAGTGTCAACAATATTTAAATCATTTTACACATGATACTATACCTTCTTTTGAGGTGGTAGCAATAGGGATACATAGTTTTCAAAATTCTATATGTGTTCAACTATGTTGTAGTATACCATTCAAAAAGGATTGGATGATTGTTGCAAAATAGTTTAACACTATTGAGGTTTTCGAAAAACTATCTACTTATTACTTAAGGGAGAGGTGTCAAAACGTGCGCATCCTATCTTGGACGGTTCACATGGAGTGACACATGGACCTCTAATAAAATTAAATAATCCTGCCATAGAGGAAAAAAAAATAGAAACCAAATACAAACCTTCTTATCTGATTTGGCCAAGGTGTCACATAATGAACAATTTCTTTCATGCATTTTTTTCTTCTTTACAAATTGGCTAACTATGACACTGAACAAACCAACAATATTTATATGACTGAATTGAAGAACGGCAAAATATAATTGTATAAACATATATATACATATACACATACATATACATATGTGTATATGTATATATATGTGTGTATACATATTTACCTGATTGAATTGATGAAACATAACCTATGAAAAAGATAACACCCCAAATTTATCTATGATATCGAAAAACCTACAATATTTATTTTACTGAAATGAAGAACACCAACAAAAAATATATATATAAACAACTATATACTTATACATATATGTATACATATCCATACACACACATATATACATATACATATACATATATGTATATACAATTGATTACATGCATTGTTTTTCTTACATTGAACAAACCAATAATATTTATATGTCTGAATTGAAGAACAACAACAAAATAGAGTTGTATATATATATATATATATATATATATATACGTATTCATATAATTATATGTATATATATATGTATGCATATTTACATGATTTAATTGATGAAAAAAAACCTATGAAAAAGAGAACACCCCCAAATTTATCTATGGCACCTAAAAAAGTTACAATATTTGCATGACTAAATTGAATCACAACAACAAAATGGATATGTATAAACATATATATACTTATACATATATGCATACATATCCATATATGTATACACATATATATACATATACATATACATATATGTATATGTATATATAATTGCTTGTATGCATTGTTTTGCTTACACTGAACAAACCAACAATATTTAGATGTCTGAATTGAAGAACAACAACAAAATATAATTTTATAAACATACATATACATATTCATATATATGTATATGTATTTTTATGTGTATACATATTTACATGACTGAATTGATGAAGAAAAACCTATGAAAAAGAGAACACCCCCAAATTTATCAATGGTACCTAAAAAACTTACAATCGTTGTATGATTGAATTGAAGAAGAACAACAAAATAAATAAATAAATATATATATGCATATGTATATGTATATTTATATGTATATGTATGTGTATATATGCATATACATATATGTATATGTATGCATATACATATATGTACACATATGTATATGTATAAAGAAGCTAGAAGGGAGACCAGACTCTGAGTGTAACATATAGTGGTGGCAGTATTGAAGTTATAGAGACCTTAAGTGAACATTGTTGCATAGGCAGCTATCGTTGCACCAAAAGATCGACCTATTAATTCCTGATATAACCGTTGGATTTATACAAGGTCAAGATCCATAGGAGGTGGTTAAACCATGTCATGAAGCCCAAGCACCATGCTGGAATATGCCTACCATAGGAAGAGGAGACCAAGGGTCACACCTTGCAACAAATACATTTTGGCATGTTTGTGAAGAATAGTTGAGAAAATGGTAGATTGAAAGGGGAGAAAGTTGGTGAGTTGTGTGAGGCATTGGAAGCATTGAATGCATAAGGACTCATATTTTGTGTGGGATGTCATGGAATTAATAGGAGGGGACACACATTAAACATGATTGTACAAAATAATTGGCGAGGGCGGTGAGTGATTAAGGTGAGCAAGTGGAGTGAAAGGGTGGTGGATTGTAAATTGGTGACGTGGTAATCCTATCCACTTTTGACATTGCGGCACACACCAAGTGGAGGTGGGATTGTGCACGTATTGGTCACATGGCCAAAAACTGATTTTTTTGACACCTTGGCCAAATTGCGTAAGTCCACGTGTCATATGAAATCAAAGTGGGATAACTAAAAATAAAAAATATCAATTTAACATAGCTAGAAACAAGAAGCATAAATGCAACACACATTGCAATCTAAATAGAATACATCGCAAATCAAAGAAAATGTGGTTGCATCCGTAGATATCATAAATTATAAATTGTCAACAATAAGGTTGCATTTGTAGATATCATAAATTATAAACTATCCAAAACATAAATTTCAAATCATATCAAAATAAGGCTACATTTGTGGATATTAATTTTTTTTCAATGATTGGAAAGCAATTATGAGCTACTATGATAAAGAAGTTGTGGTTAGCTTCTTGGGGTACCAATGACCATGTTCTCATCCCCTTCCAACCCTTATGGAGTGATGCTTACATGATTGGGAGTTGGACTAGAAAACTGGGTGCAAGTGACATGTGATGGGGGCGGTGATGAATATTTCATGGGAACTGATATTTGTACATCTCGACTGGTAGTCTGACTTGGAAATTGAGTGCACCTGAACTCAGATTGGGAGAGGGTTGAATAATTCATTGTAGTGGAGTAGTGAGGGATATTGATGTTGAGAAAATTATGGAATACAACATTACTTTATGATAAAGGATTAGTGGGAGTGCTTAATCACCTTTCTCTTTGTAAATCCATTTGCACCACCTCAATCTATTTTTTCTTTCTATCCCATTCCCTCTGAAGCCTCTCTTGCTCCTTTTTAGTGTCTCTATCCTTCTTCTGTTGTATTTTCTACTACTCTTTTTTTTATGTTGTATCTCCTTATCTATTTTGGCCTGCTCCTCCAATTCCCTCGCCATATTTCATGCTACCTTTTTCTCCCCATTCTCTTGTTTCTTTCAGGATTTTATCTCCTCAATCTCTTTCTTCCTTTCCTCTAACTATAATAAAAAAATCATGTAGTCATCTGTCATTAAGGGTTGATATTGTTTGCTCAACCAAATTCTATTACCACCACCTTTAGATTTTTTTTATGGATACTGTGCACAGGCAGCTTGAGGAATTTTTTGATGTGCATAACTATTTCTATTTCTTGCGTTTAATCTAATTGTGAGACAATGTTCTCCTCCACCTGAATTTCCACTACTTGTGACTCCTCGGTGAAATCTACATTTCCTCCTAAATCTGAAGTCCCAAAACCAACATAGTAGTGCACAATTTCAAGTAGGTCAATTATAGGTGGTGGCGATGGGAAACTAAAAGTACCCCTCTTCTTGGACATGCAAATCAATGCCTAGATTCATCGCTCCCTCCACCAACCAGGATGGTTGGCTATGCTGCAATGGAAGACTCAAGATATTGTCCAATTGGTCAACTAGGTTGTCCACCATGGGAGGAGTTTATTGATCACCCACCACTTGTGCAAATGAATCAACAAGTGAATGTTGTATATGTTCCTCTACTTGTGATTATGTTGTAAATTGTAATTGTCCATCTAGAAGAGTGGACAACAATGTTTGTGCAACATCCTCTCTTGACACAACTCCTGAAAGGCTAAGGATGTTCTCCACTGTAGAAGCATCCTCACCTATTATGCCCTCAAATGTGTCATTGGGACACATGTCATCCACGAGTGCATCTGGATTGAGTGGCCATATCCCATTCCTTCTAAATACCACTTTGATATTATCAACTGTCAAAGCTCTTAACGGTGATTTTCTGCCTAGATCTATAAGTTTTATCCTCTTGATTTCAAGGTTTGGATACCTTGCCATCCAAATAAGTGGTATGATTTGAAGTATGATTTAAAAGGAGAAAACATACTCACATCTAATGGCTATAGTTTATGTGAGGTGTGTGCTAGCAATGTTAGTAAATCTATACCCAACTCTCTTTCTTTTTGGATGGTTGTGAGTGCAACATGGCTTCCATGCCCATTGAATATCAACAAATTCCTGTTGGTGGGTGACACACCACCTAGAACTGACCGTGAAAAGTGGTACAACCATTCCATAAAAAACTCCTTTGTCATCCATGCATGCAGTTGGGCTACCATGTAAGCAGTTGGTTCGTAGTTTACAATGTAATTGTTTAAGTTGTGTTTCCCCTTAAACAAGTCAAATCTTGGAATATTGTGCTTTACAACATTAACACAACATAGAATGGCTATCCATTTATGACTCTTTGGAATAGTGTAGGACACGTTCCTACTACCTTTTCTGGCCATCACCCTCATGGCCCCATTTTTGCTTGTATGGACACCACTTTCATTGTAGTTCTAAATGCGATGATGACCATATGGATGTGCATCATACACTTCAAATAAAATCTCATAGAAAGCTTCTACAATAACAATTCTAAGGTTTAGTGCCTTATATTTGTCTAGGCCTTCAATTGTCTACAATGTCAGTTTTGGATATTGATTCTTGAAACATTTCCACTAGCAATTCCCTGGGAACCCATTCTTGAAATGGTTTTTTCTATTTCATAAATTTTGGCAACCTCTAATTTTAGATTGAAAATATTAAGGTCATAGACTACCACAACCATTTCTTTGCACCATTCCATAATCAAAAGTTCTTCCTCTTTAGTGAGGACTATTGGAGGACCTTTCTTAGATGTTGTTGTTAGGCTATCTAGCCATTTGGAGAGTGTGGTTATTGGGATTATCAAATTTTTTGAAGATCCCCTTATTGACATGTCATTCTCCTCTACATCATTGAGTTCCCTTGTCATGTCCTCTAATGACCACAATCATTGTTGCATTCTTACCTTCTAAGGTGTTTGAGGTGTAGGAACCTCATTCTACGGTATTCGAGGTGTAGAATCATCCACTACTAGTGCAACAGGATTGTTGTCCACATGATTTGGAGGATTTGCTTCTAGGGGAAATGTAACCCCTCTTTTATGGGAGGGAAACCATGTTGTGGATAATTTTTTTTGCAATATAGGTCACCATTCCATTAGCATTTTTCATCTACATAGAATAAGTACAATAAAAAACAATAAGGAAAAAATCATCTATTTAATTCTTCTAACAATAATAGGAAGGAATTTTGAAATTGAATGATAGTTTTCTTTGTGTATGATGATAGTGATGCTTGAACAAAAGATTAATTAGTTTGTGTATGTGTTTTATTTTTAGTTTGTTGTATTGACATTCAAAAATACTGTAAATAGTTCACAAACATAGCAATACATATATACAAACTTTACTTATTCTGGAGTGAGTGACATAAGAAAAAGAGGAGTGAAAAACACAAAATTTGTAGGCATTGGGAACCACACTTATATTGTATGCAAGGGAAACATAACTGATAACCTATGACTATAATGAAGGACAAAGTAAATGAAAAGGGATGAAAAATAGTAAGAGATTAACAAATCTCGTATCTCATAGGTGTATAGTCTAAACTAATGTGTTGTAAACTTGGTAATACCTACACAATTCAAAGGTTTAATTGACTGAATAATCCACTCAACTTTGCAAGACTACATTAAAATGTCAACCCATGGTTTGTAAACTTGAGATGGTGCAACATAATATATGCCTTCAGAGACACAAAACTACCTAACCTATCCTACTCAAATTATTCTCTTGGTGGAAATTCATAGAATTATAAAACAATAAAAGACATAACCAAACCTAGTGGCTACGGGTACCTACAGCTTATACTATAATTGAATTGTTACTAATAAAACATTATTGTACCCACTTAAAACTGATGAAAACTAACGACTCAACTAAATTAACCCCTGGATTACTACTGGTTAACCATTCTATGCATGTTCATGAGCATTCATTAACAATAAGAAAGGTATAATATTCTAGTTAACTTGCATAAAGTTTATGAAATGATGATAAATAAGAAAGAACTATTAATAGAAATGAGTAACTACAAATGAAGTGAGGAACAATACCTTGAGTGGCTTACTCAAGTGGCTATTCTCACTTTAACTAAATCCAAATCTAATTAACTGATCTTATGCATCTAGTGAAATTAATTCTATTCATTGCATATCATGAAAGATTAAAAAAGATCTTCTCACATATTGTATTCAATCATTCTGAATATCTATCATGTCTTGAAACTGTAAATAACTAATAACATAAGACTGAAAAATTAACTAACTAATCTACGGATTAAACCAACAACTATATACAAGCTTGAGGATATCTTATTCAAAACAACAACTAACCGAAATCATTAACTTTCTACTTTGAGATATTAGAGCTTATAGTTGAGACTTAAATTGTTCAAACTAATTAAAAATGAAGAAGAATCCTAATAGGATTAAAAATCTGCAAAACAAACTTGCATGTAAACACACAAACACTTTTCAAGATCCTATCAATCAAAGGAGTCATCTTCTTCAATTCTTATTAACTAGTTAGAATAACACACATTCAACCTTCATCAAGTTCCTTTAATAATCAATCATCATGTTCAACTTAACCTAGAACTCCCCTATTTTATTGTACCAATCTCCTTTTACTGCGGGTTCAATATGCAATTGCTTCATACAACAGTTCCTCTTTAGCTGCAAACAAGTTAATTTTGTAAAGCATGTGCAAAAGGATAACTATCACAATCAAAACATAGCATTCCATAAACATTTCATATATATCTTCATATAAACCATATAATAATAGTATATTATAACCTTATTTCCATCATTGTATTTTAGGTTCAAGCCTACATAATAGATATGAAAGGATAGTATAATATAGGAGCACTGTCTAGAAAATGTATATAAAAGTGTCTCAAAATATGTATAAAAAAAATAGAAAATGAGCTAATATGTGGACCCATCATCTCTCCCCAACTATCCTTTTGCTTGTCTCGAAGCAAAATACTAGGGATATTGATTGTACTGCAAAGTAATTTCCCCCTTAGGTCCATAACTGTATTCACCCCTTGAATCTATTTCAAATAGAAATCTTGATATTCTGCAAGCTGCCTCATATTGATAATTGCTACTTTCTCACATTTTTCACCTTTCTCCCCAGTCCAATGTGGAACTAGATTAAGAAGGATAGGTGGATGGAAGGTGAGTGGTACCCAATAAACTCCCTTGTTAACACCAATTTCTATATACTTATGTACCCTTTGAAGCATAGTAGTGAAATTATACATAGAATGTGGCTCCTTCCTTTGTAATTCAAGGGTTAAACTATTCCATCTATCTTGTACATACTTGTAGCACTGTTGTCCTAAACCCACAACTAACATCTATATTCTTTCATAATCCACTTTCCTGAGTTTCATGATTTTCTTACCCACCCCTTTATGGTTAATAAGTTTCATCCATTCATCAATGACTGCATTAAGGTTTTTAGCCTCTTTTCTTATGGGAAGAGCTATTGATTTCTATTTTTATTCATACTCTTCCATTATCTCATCCCTAATCCGTTCATTTCTATAATAGGATGCAAGTGCCTGTATTTGAAGATCCCCTACAAAAATCAAAGGGTTCCATTCGATTTCATTTGGAACTACATATTTGTGTAAATAAAAATCACACAACTGATCCTGTTCTTTAGGTGTAGAAGCAACACAAATGTCAATAAACTCAGAAGTTCTACTCATACCAACTAACTGCTTACTAATCAATTTGCTAAACTAAAAACATAGAAATATTTCTTGTAAAAACAATGCATGTCCTTGGTGATGGTTTGCATTTGAAAATCTGTGAAACCTTATCAACTACTTCCTCCAACCTAACCACTGATTTTATCAACTCCATGTCTCTCTTTTCTAGTTCCCTTACATATTCTTCCTTTTCTTTCTTCCACTTCTCCTTTTCCTGTGCAAACTCAATAGTTACCTTCCATAATTGGTGGCCAAGTGACAAGGTTCTATGATAATTAGGAGTTTTTATAGGATGGGGTTTCTCATCTATCATTTCTAGTGCTTTGTTCCCTATCTTGGTGATGACCAACTATGCTAGCAAATCCAAGTTAGTGCCATGGCCATACAACTGTAGTTTCTCCTCCATCTTTTGCATTTTTACTTCTCTTTCCTTGTCCTTTTGTTCATAATTTTACACTAAATCCTCTTGGATCTCTTTCCTCAATGTACATCTCATTTGTATTTTCAAACTGTTCATTACCTCCATCTTCATAGTCTCCATGAATGGGACTATCTAGGGTTTTTGTCTGTAATTTCTTAGCAACAAATAAATCTTTTGATTTTGAATCAAAAGTTATTAGTACATATCTTTTCCTTTTTGCTAGCATATTCACATTACCAGGGGCATCCCCCTTCAATTTATAGTCTATTACTACAATCATGACATATTCCTATTGTTTTTCCTTGCTCTTTCCTTCTTCCTTTGGTTCTTCTATATTTTTCTTCATGACACCTTGTCTCCTTAATCTGCCAAAGCATCTAGGTGTGAGTATTTCTTTCTCAACTTTATTATTTTCCTTTTGAACACTCTTCTTCTACTTTGGAACATCCTTTCTCTTCTTTTGAGTATGCTTCTTTTTCTTTGGAGTATCCTTCCTTTCTTTTGGTATAGAGGGTGTAGAGGAGGTGTATACATTGCCTCTCCGACTCTTATAATTCTATGAACTTGAAGAAGGTATTTCTTGAATTATAGGTGGCCTAGATTCTGGTTCTTTAGGTTCCTCATGCTCACCTTGGCTACGGGTAGGAGAAGTCATAGGTGAGACATGAGGGTTTTCCTCTATAGGTCCATTTTGGGGTTCTACATCCTTAGGTACTATAGGTGCATTGAACAAACTATTAATATCTGTACATTCCTTAAAGTCCTCCCAATTCACTTGTGGGTATTGAATCCTTAAAATTATCTTTATCAATAAAGCAATTAAATAGTGATGAGATATAGAGGTATCACTTTTTTTTCTTTGGTATTTTGATGGCATCCATTTCAACAAATTGTAAAGAAAGTTTGGTACATTCACTAACCCATTATTCTTGAGGTGATTGAGTAATTTGAAATGAACTCTATACAAAAGATTCTACCTACCATCACAGGTGATGTATCTGAAAATGTAAGAAGCACAATTTTCCCATAACTAGGGGAGAGAAAGTCTCTTTGTATCTTGTCATGATGAGTCTAATTCCTCTCCTCATATACAAAATTATTCCTTGGTTGCAACTAGGTCATCTCGTGATGGAAATTCTGCCCCTATTCTTGGTAACCCAGTGGCTTGTGCAATGGTAGTATCAGATACATCTACTAAAATTCCCTTTACCATAGCTTCATTATATTCAAGAGTACCTGCAAACCTTCTAGTCATGTCATCACTAAATTCTGTTAACTTCAAGAAGTAGTCGAGCCAACCAACCTTGGTAAAAATGGGTAAAAATGTTGCATCCTCTAGAATTTGTTGATGATCTACTAGCTCCCTTCTTATGACATCACCTCCCATTCTAGCTTACTTTCTTTGCTTAATGTATTCAATTCAGATTTGAAATTTTAGCTCAAGCTTCTCTACCACCTTCAAAAACCCTTCACTTTCCTTTTGTTTCTTCGTATATCTTTACTGGAATACCATATTGCAAGTTTCCCTTCTCAGTACTAACTCAATTTGATATTATGAACATGTCCTAAGTTTGACTAAGCTCAAGTTCTCAGGGTTCTAAAATTTAGAAATTGAAAATGTTGGCTAAAATAAGATATAATTTGGATGGTTTTGCATGTCATTTCTACCCATTGATTTTAATTTAGGTGGCATATTTCGAAAAGACTGACAGAAAGACTGACGAAGCTGTATACTCCCCCAACTTAATTGCTAAAGTGACCTCACTTCACATTTTGATTGGAAAGTGGTTTAAAATATGAAATGATGGAAAAAGGTGATAGTAATAGTTCACATGCATAAATTAATACGAAAGACATAATGAAACTTTAAAGAAGACCATATTAATCATGATAGTGTACCCGAAGTACTAGCTAAAAGAGATAACTATGCACCACACATGTAAAATGAAAAGAATTTATTGAATTTTTGATTTGATGCAACAAAAAATAACTACAAGCTAATGAATAGTGTGGTGGCTGGTGCAAGTGATGGGATGGTTATTAGGGATATGAGTTGTCAATTTGACAACTCAAATATGTGAAATGAAAATTGGCAGAAAATATCATGTTGCGAGTACTTATTGTGTAAGATGGATATTACATGTGGATATTGTGAAATGAATGCGTGTGAACTTGCTATGAATATGACGCCAACTAATTTGAAAATTTCTTTTCTGCTGCCAAACGGTGCTATGGGTACCTGTAGTGTTAAGGCCCATTTTGAATGTTTGACAACTATTAAGCTATAGGTCCCTACAACATCAAAACCCTTTGTCAATGTTGAAAAATAGATCCCTCTGAAGATATTTTGAACATTATTATAACTTGCGGTGTGTTCTTGTGAGAAAAAAGATAGAAATTAATCCTAAGTGGGCTCAGGGATTAAGCTGTGTAGTTCAATATTTGGGTCACTAGAAGTGTTTGGTATATCATGTGGTGCTGAAATATCACTCTGTATGTCTGATTCTATATCTGGTTCACTGCGAGTACAATATTGTTGAAATAGGGAAAATATGAAATCATCCTTTTGTAATGGATTCTTATATAACTTCAATCGATGGTCATTTACAAGAAGTGAAAATATGACTGCATCAATGGTGTGTAATTGGACTACCCCATTAGGATAAATTTTACTTATTTCATAGGGGCCCAACCATCTGGATTGAAATTTTCCTTTGAAATATTTATACCTTGAATCATATAATAGTGCCTAGTCCCCTACAGTGAACTCCTTTTTTTTTATGTACTGATCATACCACTTCATTCTTTATTGTTGCACTACCTCAGTATGATAATTTTTTTCCATCTCGATTTCATCCAATCCATTTAAAGTATGTAGCCTCTCCTTTTGAGCTTTTTTCAATTCCATTTCTAGTTCTACAACTTTGTAACATGCCAATCGTTCACTCAAGTAAAATTTCCTAAGTTTTCACTTTCAAGTAAATAAAATATGCAACTTAACCATTTCCATAAAAAAATTATTTTCTTTATAGAGAAAAAATGAACATAGATGCCATAACAATAATCAACATTGATTCCATTTCCAAAATAATATTTCACATATTACAATATTCTAAAGAATGTGTACAAAGTACATCCATAGCTCAATCGAGCTTCAAAGCAATAGATATGGATGGTCCAAGAATCTCCTTTCAAATCTTGGTCTTTTGTCACCTACTGAGGAGGAGAAGCATCACTCAAGTGCTTTTTTACCAACCACAGACTCATATGTAGTCCCCTGCACATCTATCATTTGATAGATGGACCTACCCTTTGATGAAGATATTGGTGAAGTAACCTTGCAATGACAACCATTCTGATCTTAGTGATGTGTCCTACATGTCTAGAACTTGTAAACCCTACAATCCTGAACTAGCATGCATAAATGGATCATGGTGAATTGACAGTGGAGCCAAAGGAAATCACACTACTTTGGACAAAGTGTTCTCACTTATTACTTTGAGTGACAGTCATCCTAATCACACACACTACTCAAGCTCGATTTGAATTTAGGGCATTATAATATATGCATAGGTTTTTCCTTCTATAGGTAGTCTTTAACCCTAGAAACAACCTATTCCCTTTCCTATAAACTCAGTGGTATTTCTACCCACAAAGCATAAATACAAGTTACCCTCCCTTCAATGGATAATCAAATCCTAGGTGTAACTTACAAGCTTTCGAATATAATCAAATAACTTTGCAATGGATAACCCTTAAGATATTCTTGTTTCATCATACCTAGTATACTTATACTAATGATAAAAAATTACTCCTATTATGGAGTAAATACAAACACTTTCATAGAAAATCATAAAACAAATTCTTTTCCTTTCCAAATAAAATGCTATGATTCCCTAATGCAAGTATTCTCAAGCATTTCCAAACAAAGCAATCAAACTCATTCTTTCATAAATAAAGACAAATAAGAGAAGACTAGATCCTCATGCCTGTAATATGCTTGATCCAATTGACTAACTTGATTCTCATCCTTCCAACAACAACTTATTAGATTCACTTTATCTACTCAAAGCAATTCTTCACTACTAGTAGAATTTGGCAAATAAATGACTACGTGACTAAAAAAATTAGTCACAACAACTAAAATGACTAAATTCTACAATTTTTTTGCAACTCAGCTATAGATGAGTAAATAAATGACTAACTTAGTTGTCGATTAAAAAATTATTTAGTCATACAAATAAAAATGACTAAATAGTTAGTCACACAAATAAAAGTGGGTAATTAAAAAAAATATTTTGAATTGAAAATTTATTGGTGCCATGCTAATCATTTCCTCTCCATTGCTACAATTGAGAAATTATTGGTGGGATGCAAATATTTCCTCCACTGTCCTTTCGTTAGTTTGAGAGCTGAGAGCCTCACAAAGGAATGTAAGCTCGAACTGATATCTTTGGTACAAAAAATTCTTCATCTTGTTCTCACTGGATGCTCATTAATGAACGAGTTTTCCATGTATGAAGAGGATTAGGGTTTGAAGCTCGAGCCTTTTTGTAGAAATTTGATGGAGAACAAAGGACTTCTTTGGCAAGTATAACCTTAGGACACAAGGATATTGGTAATGTAGTATGACTTAGTGCAAAATCTCTTCCCGTATTTTGGTGAATTTTGATTCTATTGCTTTCTATTGTGGATGTAGTGTTTTGTCATTGGTCATTATACACAATATTTAACTATCATCCTTTGCATCCGGTTGTGTTTAAAGATCAAATTGCTAGAGAAGATAGAATGTAAAATGAAACTTAAGAAATTTATTTTGTCATATCTTTTTTTGTCTGCTTCCTTACATGGAAGAATACTTTTACCAGGCTTCTAGCCACTATGACATAACACACGAATCTTGACAAGATTAGAAGAAATACAATTTTTAATACCATTCAATATATTGAAAAGGTATACCTAGCACACATAGAGAAAACACCTACTTGAAGATGTATGTCCTTCATAATTGTGCATTTTTGAAGGCTTTCTAGTTGAGAATTTTTTGTTCTGAAGTTTCTCTATTTCATGGTATGACAATTTTTATCTATTGTCGTATATTGCATATTTTATTTTTATCAAGTTGTCATATTTGCTTTAGATATTAGACGTTTATTAGTATTCATATCTACATCAATTACATTTAGTTATACAAAAAGGTTTTTATATATTGATTACTTTTACATTGGCTGATTGACTTTGTCTATAGAGTGTGGGTTTTGTGGTGTACTTGTATTGGAAGTATACATTACAAGACTAATTACATATTGTGATTGTAATCAATGAAGAAAAACCATGACTTACCTAATGGAAATTTACTAATGTATTGATTTTTAAACCAAAACTATATAGATTTTAATTTGACTGAATTTAGGTGTTGGGATTATTAGACATCTTTTTACTTGCTTATTTTTGGTTTTAAAAATACTGATTATGGCTATGGATCATACCATACATGTAAACACAGTGGCATTAACAAAAATGGTGTTGAAGGATACAATGATTGAAAGCTCCTCAATGGCTTTAACATTTGATATGGGCCAAAGATTTAATGTTTTGAGTATGATATGATCAAGTCTATTATAGGGCTTGTGCTTTCTTGTGTAGATTGAAATTGGACTTCCCAATATCCTCATGTATAATGACTACCATTCCTCATATCCTCAAAGTAGCTTTAGAATACAGTGATAAAAAAATCACCAAGCATTAAAGGTTTTGGTGAATGATGATTATATTTATTATAGTCAAAGACTATCCTTACTCCTCATGATAGTCATTAAGAATTTCTTTAAAACCTTGACTATTTAATTTGACTATCCTCAATTATCTTTATCACTACCTTTGTCAAGGTCTCAAATACTCATGGATAAGATTTTCCTTTTATGCCTTCCTTCATCAATGAACTTTATGATAATCCTCCTTAGTTGGTTGTGGATTTAAAACTTATGTTGATCTATGGTCATCTTTGTGATTGTCATCATAAAAATTTACTTTATCTTCATGCATTTAGACTATCATTTCAATCCTAAACTAAAATGACATGGGTCTGGAGGAAGAGGTAGTTATTGTCATTATGTTAGATTTTTCTTTTGATTAAATAGTGAGGTTTATTTATGAGCCCTACACCTTATACCTTATAAAAATCATCCACTAAGGACTAACATGTCCTCTATAGGACTTAAAATTCCATACATGGCCTACGAAGGGACAACACATCTACCACATACCTCAATTGTGGGATTAATGCTATACCATGCTATTTGGTTTTGAGATGTAACTTTGAGGATTCAAACTTTAATCTCTAATTTAAGAAATCAATGGCTTAACCATATGAGCTCAATGCCTTTAATCATGATGTTAGGTTCTTAATAACATAACGGATATGCAATGGGTGTTAGCCACTAGTCTCTGCATTAGCCTTCCTTAAATAATAGCTTCTGCATTAACTAGTAGATGATATATTCTACTTGGAATGTTCACTAAGGACCTAGACAATATATATGTTACTTGTTCATTTGTTGTTTAGTTGTGGTGCTAGCTCTCACTGAATTTTATTTTGTGCAACTAATGAGTATGGTACTTCCGGGTCTTGTGGGGTTCAAATTAATGGGAAATTTGAACAATGGAGTGATGACCACTGACCTGGTTTTAACTATGACTCAAATGCTACAAAAGCATGGTGTTGGAAAATTTGTTGAATTTTATGGTAAGTTTACTACAGGATTTTTCTTTCCTAATTCTCTTTTGTTACATTTTAGTTTTTGGTTTATGAAGCTCTACTAACTATGAAATTTGTTGTAGTTGAGTTGATTTGTGGCATGCTTTGATTGTGTGTGTAACTAATTGTCACTTTATGTATTCAATTTAGGTGATGGTATGGATAAATTGTAACTTGTTGATCAAGAGACTATTGCAAACATGTCTCCTGAATATGGAGCAACCATGGGATTCTTCCCTGTAGATCATGTTACTCTAGGGTATTTGAAATTGACTGGTCATAGTGATGAGACAGTGAGTACTTATAATTTCTACTTCTACAAAAATACATTACTTTTATTGGATGCTAATGTTACTTCTTGTCAACTGTAGATAAAAATGACCGAGGCTTATCTTCATGCAAATAGGATGTTTGTGGACTATACTGAGGTAGGGGTTGCTTTCTTTTCTATTTAATTTGAATTTTAATGAATTCTTATTTGTTGTTGGCACAAACTGAGTTGTCACTATCTTTTGTGAGTGTTCTCTTTCCTTAAGACAATCCTATAACTACCCTCTGTTACTATCATCATGTCATTACAATGCTCTTAATTTCACCTTTGTTCTTTGTTCTTTGTTCTTACTACTGTTGCAAGTAATTGTTGTGTTGCACTTTTCAATGTCACATGCCATGCAACATCATATCCTGGCCCTATGAAAAAAATATTAACTTTCCATTGATCTTGTTCACCCTCATTATCCTCATCTTCTTTGGCTTCTACTTTGACATGATCCTCTTGACTGTCCACTAGAGTGATATTTTCTAAGCATTAAGACCCCTTTTGGAACACTTTCACTATAATTTCTAAAAGGTGGTTGTCCTCTTCAAGCTTCATAATCATGATCTTCCTTGGAGTCTTTTTGTCTCATATTTCTCCTCTATAAGGTGTTGCCCCTTTATTGAATAGGGTTCACTATCTATTATGTGCATATTATCATGAGTCATCTTGTACATAGCACTGTGTTTGAAGGTTTGCTCCTCTTTATAGATGGTCTTGAAAAGAAAGTCTTCAAAGATCTAATTGACACCTGAAATTATCATCAAGCCCATGTCACAGAGTGTAATTATACTTTTTAATTTGAATATTACAAAATAGTAATGTGTGCTTCATGCCCCACCTTCACCATTGCTTTGCTTTTAGACTTGTGCCTCCTCATTATAGACTAAAAACCCACATCTTGTCCCTATGCCCCACTTCATCCATATGCTCCCATTTGCATTTTATGTAAAATTCAAAATATATCCTAGCCCCTAAAACTTAATTCATTTATGGGACTAAATTATCTTTCCCCTCTGCATATTATAAACTATAAACATGATCCCCAAGTTTGCACACCTGTAATACACTTATTTGGTAGATTTTTCAAAGAAAAATTCTGCCTACACCATGCAACCTTCTATTTTCAAAAGACATCAACTAATTGCAGGCACATGCTGACAAGCATAGGATGCCCTCATATGGATGTGATTGAGCTTGGGAATTTTTTCAAGGCAGTTGCAAGTACATGTTGACCCTTTAGAGGCATGGATTTATGTTTGAAGTCATGTGATTGATGATGCTATAGACATGGTTGATTTGAAATGTGACTGCATTGAAATACAACTCCTTGGAATACCTGTAACAGTTTTTTCTTGCTTGAATGAAGATTGTTTTGGTCTATCTTATTATAAATCAAAACTAGAAAATATTTAAAGGCTGTACACTTCATATTTTTTGAATTTTGGGGTTTTGAGGAAATTAGAAAAGTAAAAATAAAATATCTTTGAGAAAATTAAAATTAGAAAGAAGTGTGGATTAAATCATATAAAACATAATGTTCAACTAACCCCACATTAAGAATAGTTTTTATAATTTGTAAGCGAAGACAATGATCAAAGTTTTTGCAGGTTGTAGAAGAGCATTCAAGAAAATAAATGATAACATATAACATATGAAAATATGTAATATCAAGTACATATGAGACACAAAGTTTAAATGTGTAACCATTTATTTTCTCAAATTATAAAGCTCAAGGTCTTTTGTATTCTTCTTCAATACTCGAGACTATTTCATCACTCATCTTCATGCATTCAAACCTTTGTCATTACCCTCAATGCCTTTTCATTTTCCATGTTTGATATAAAGAGCCTTGTTTAGGTCGGTTTGATATAACTGCACTTCACAGTCAACATTGTATTAAACACTATCACTTAGTGCTCAAGGTTTGGATACCCATCATAAAATATGAATAGTGCCTTGAAACCTCCAATCATAGATATTCTTATAAAAACTCTTAAACTGCCACCTATGATCCCACGATGACTTAAAAATAGGGTGGTAACTCACTTGTCCTAAATCATTCCAAATCATGACTATTTGCTTGGCTCTAAGGGTCTTTTGGGTGTTATTGAAGAATGCTTTGATTGAAGACTTATGCATGAGCCACCTCTAACCCTAATCTTGATTTTCATTTCATGACCTCCTTGTATATAATGTCATGGTTTAAACACAAGGTTTACACTACTAGAAGCTTACCATTTATTTTCCTAACTACAATCATGTAGCACCCCACATATTCCTTTCATAGTGTATATTCTTGATATGATACTCATTGCTTTCCTTAAGGGTCAAAAACTCTACCTCCATATACCTTGCAACTATCATTTGTATCTTCTTGCATAGTTATTGTGATGTGGGACTGTCAATAACCTATGATTCATACATTGGACTCTTATGCATAGTCAACCATGGTAGTGTTCTGACTATCCTAGAACTGAGTATGACTACAATCTTAATTGTTATGACCATCAGTTTGTTTATCACTACTACTGTCAGATTTCCACACTTGAGGCACTGTCTAGGGCTTGGTTGGTCTTGCAAGCCTAAAGGTTGATCCTCAATGCCATTTCATTACCACTCTTTGACAAATTAATCACTACCCTTTGATCTCTTTGTGGCTGGCAGCATAAGGTTAAAGTCCTTCCTTCAACCTAGGTTTGAAATGTCATCATCCTACAAACTAATATCATTGCTTAGTGTTTGATAAAATATTTTTATTACAATATGTGTTAGTTTGATTGTAGCTTTGAATGCGACTACATTTTTATCTTCCATACTTACAGAGCTTCCATATTTAAATGCTTCTAAAAAATGTGAGATAAGGATACAAACAATCTACTGTTTTAATTACTTTTGACTATAATTGAAGCCATTGTTTTTTGGATTCTCTAATTTTATTTATAATCAAGTATCCTTTTGAGTTATGGTGTAGTACTATGGTATTTTTACTCAACATGAAACTTTACAATCATGAAAAAATATATATTGGAATATGAAAATAATTACAGAGTCAAGAAAACTGTTCAATAGCAAGAACAATCAAGTTAACCTTGTATTCATAGAATTTTTTGAAAGTCAAATTCCTTTAGATCTTAAATAAGAGTTTAATTTTGAAAATAATAAAAAAATTAATGTAGATACAACATAGAATTGAACTATCTAAATAATTTTTTTTAATGTTTTCACTAATGAATATGTATGTATCAAAAGAAGCTTAGAATTTGTTGCAAGACAATCTCAAAGTTCTTGAGTTTGATCCTAGAGTGGTTGAACTTTGTTGCAGAATTGGTCTATAACTCACGAGATTGATCTATCAAAATGTAAATTCCAAAACACCGCTTCACTCTTATCTCTAGAATATAAACGAATGTAAGAATAGATAATATTTTAAAATAATTTTGGATCACCAAAGCCTTCACAAAAACTTATGCACAAAATTCCATAATGAAGAATTTATGCATAAATCCTCTTTTGAGTGAAGCCTCCATCGCAACCCCACATGGTTTGTTATTGGGCATTGCAGTGATGCAGGTGATTCACTGCATCACCACAAGGCCCAACAAAAAACCATGTGGTGTTGTGGTAGAGGTGATATCACATTTATTTGAGACATTTTTTGAAATAGTTCTCTTGCCTTGTCTATGCTTCCACATTTTCATTCAATTTAGGTTACCAACAATCTATTTGCATGAATTTTTCCTTGATAGACTACAGTAACCTCATGAGCATAGGGTTGTTGTAGAAATTGGATGAAAAGGAAAAGTCTTAAGAAATAAAAATGGGAAATTTTCTAGAATAATGGAAGAATGAGAGCACAATCCAAAGTAATTTTTAAAGAATCCATTTTTTCAAATTTGGAGCCATTTTATAGAACAAATGTTTTGGTGGTGTTATGTGAAGGGGTGAGCTCATTGGAGAAATTGGGAATGCCTCTAACCAAATGAAATAATGATTTTTAAAGGGATTTTCATCTAGAATGTGAATCCGTGAATATAATTCAAACCCATATTAGACTTGCATGTATTCTAAACCTTTTTTGATCTATTTTAGGCATTTTAATGGCATCATAGCTTCTCACAATCCATTTTGAATTTAAAATAATTAAGTGTGATGAAAAACCATCCTTCCCAAATCTATCATCAACAATAAGTATTATGTTTTGTGGTAATAAGAATTAGCCCAAATGTTTGACAAAATGTCTATTTATATGAAGCTGTGATTTGTAGATTATTTTGAATGTTTAGAGTGAATTTTGATAAACTAAGTCTTCTAGAGCTTCTACCATCTCATTAAATGAAATTTGACCAGTCATATACTATATCTCCATGCTTGATCTAGTTTTGAAGACTTTTATTAAAATTTTCATTTAAAAGATGGAAAATGTGTTTTCTGACGGAATCAATTTTTGAATGTTATCAATGGTTTTGATTTGGCTTGTGGTGATTAATAAATCCCAATCAAAACATTTCTTAGCAACACAAAGGTTTTGTAATATTTTGGGGTGTGTTCATGTTTTGGTTGCAAGGTGAGGTATTCTAATAAAACCCCTCACCTTGACTGCATCAATACCTTTCATCCATCAATTTAGCCAGACATCAGAGTTTGTCTTGTCATTGGATTTGTCTGACTTGAGAGATTAGATCATTTTAGTTTTTACTCATAAAATCCTTTGAAATCTTGTGATATTTGGAAATCTTGCTTCATTTTTTCTTTAAATATTGAAATGTGTATTATATCAAGTTTTGAAATGATAGAGTGCAAGTTAAGCTTCTATCTTAAAATCTGAAGCTTTTATTTGGTTTCAACCCACAATTTGATGGAATGTATTGATCTTAAGTGACATATATTTTCCTCAGTTTTCAGAATTTTATAGGGATAATCCATAATAAGTTGATTCACAATATTTTTGCCTCACATCATGGTATATTCAATGTTATATTCCATCATAACATTATATATTTTGATCCTTTTCTTTTGGTAATTCATTTCCTAGAAGGATTTGCACTTTCCATAATGAAGTATGTCATTATGAGTCTATATATTTCATTGAATAGTTACTAGCATAATTAGATTTTGTGAGTACTCATCATTGTTTTCTTTGTTTATGTTACATTCAGACCTATATGTTCAAATGTGATAGTGTCCATGGCCAATGGAAGAAACATGAAGTGAAGGTCAAGGATGAAAAAACTTTACTTTTTGGTGAGACACACATAGTTGTATTTGGTTGTAGGTAAGTCATTTTTACTTCTTGTAAGTTAAGACCATAAGGTATTCATTAGTCATTATTAGTGAACAAATTTGTATTAGTTTTAATTTGTGTTTTCATCTCTTAAAATTATTATTGTGAATTAAAATTTCTTTTGATTGTGGAAATTTTTTATATTATAATAATCTTGTTGATTATTTGTTATCTCATATTATTGCAGTGTGAAAATCTTGCTGAATTAGAACAATTTATCTTACCAGGGGCCATGTCTTCTCATATTTTTGTAGTGTGAGAATCTTGCTGAATCCAACTCTAATATTTGTTTTCTCATATTGTTAGAGTGTGAAAATCATAACATACTTGAAGGTTCTTAACAACTCTAATAGTTGTACCAGGGGCCATGTTTAACAAACCAAATGCAATTGCTAGCTTTTCACTATGGTTGTAGATAAATGATTATTTTTTCTTCTATTCCACATCATTAATTAAAAGTATTGAATATGGAAATACCCTGCTACCTTCATTTTCCAAGAAAATTTCTCCAATTTTGCATAGCTCTCCCATGTTTGTAGATGTAATCTGTCTCCTATAGTTTTTTAATTGATTTATCTTTGTGCTGTGTTTGGACTTACTTTTGTAAACTTGCAATATACAATGCACTTTTATTCTTTCTGAATTGAGACTAATAGTAATTTTGTTGGTTGTATTGAGGCACAACTTCATTCATGTTGGAAAAGGTAGTACCCTGTTGCTCATATTAGATGAAACGTTGCATATAAAAGAGGAAAGATTGTAGGGTTATTATTGACTACATTGAAGGAGAGAGCTTCATATATTGGAAACAATCAACACTCTCCTTCTTGGATTCTACACATTGCAACTTGCTCCAAGAAGATTTCCCACATTGTGGAAGTTATAAGAGATGAAAGGGGCATGTGCTCACATTGACTTGGGCTCAAAGCATGTGTTTCCATCATAGCAAAATTTTTTTTGATAAGTTTCTTTCTTATAATTTCTGTACATTGTAACAGATTTTCAATCTTGTGATTGAAAATAAAAATTGTAATAGTCTATTTCTAAGAATTTTTCAAGAAAAATAGATATTTCAGACATGTGCAAGCTATAAGAACACCTTTATTTTAATAAAGTTAAGTGATTTTGCCTTCTCAATGGTTGTCTTATTATGTGCAATTGATGACTAATGTGCATTTTTGTGTTTTATGTTTAAATCCTTAAATATCAATCAATTAAAATGACTAAATATACTACTAATTGACGTCAATTAATAATTAAAGTGAGTAAATATACTACCAATTGATAGAAATCAATGAACAATGAATAAATATGACTAAATATATGACCAGTGAAATCACTGAATAAAAATGACTAAATATACTACCAAATTGATCAAAATGATGATTAAAATTAATGACCAAATACACTACCAAAGGACAAAAATTAGTGAATAAAAATGACTAAATAAGTGACCAGTTAACAACAATCAATGACTAAATTAATGAATAAATATATCAGTGAATAAAAAATGACTAAATAAGTGACCATATTACAACAATCAATGACAATGAATGACTAAATATAGTACCAAATTGATCAATCAAAACAACCAATAAATGACTAAAAATGGTTTAGTCATCAATTTGGTCACATTATAAATGTCTCGCAATAAACTACTAATGGTCATGTGATCATGTTTGGTCATTTATATGCAGTTTTTAGTATTGTTTTTAATCATATATTGTTGTTTCTATATTAGTGCACTATAAACTCTTACATAAGATAAATCTATGCTCTCACAAAGTAACTCTTAAGCTCTCACAAAATATAACTCTGAGAATGTTTGCAACAAAATAAACTTGCAGAAATGTACGTCCCAAATGAGAGAGCTAGCCCATCTATTTATATAGAATATTGAGACATTTATGCCAAAAGAAAAGGTGTGTCAGTCGACACCACTCCACATGCAGAATGACTCACCTCTCATACCAAAATGGTGGCATAAATCCAAGTGAAAACTCAACTTGGTATTCCACAGATCAACCCCCTTTTTTTGACAACTCAAGACTAATTAAAATATGCACATGCCTAAAAGATGGGAATTGACTTACAAACAAGATAGACTTCTACATACAGAGAGTTCTCATACATTGGAACCAAGTAACAACCATCTTTACTATTCTTTTGGCATGGTTTATCTCAATGAAACAGTCCTCTATTTACAAGCAACACATATTCTATGTTGAATTGGTCATATTCTATTCTTTTGATAGAGAAAAGATGAGTCGAATCCACTATAATATCGTTCAAGCTTGTGCTTTGACTAAACATGTTTCTTGTTGATTATTCCTTTTATCATGCATTTAAACCACTTGCACAACAAACATGTTTTTTTTTTTATTGGTAAAAGGCATAGGCCTATAGTTTTATATTAGATATAATATCAAAATTACAAAAAACCAGATTTATAGCACTCACATATCATTAGTTACTAATCACATTGTACCCATGTGAAAGTATCAATAGTTCTAGCAAACAAAAAACATATTGTTTGTCTACTTATCATCTATGATACTCCTATTCCATCATATCATCTATGTTAGTGTAATTAATTAATTATTACACTAGCATAAGTTAACTTTGGTCTTAATTAATCATGTTAGTCCTAGGTTGCATTTAATCATTTAATAATGTTGTTGAGATAAGATTCCCTTCTAGAAGATGAGTTGTCTTTTCTAGAACTTATCTCCATCTTGTTATCATTCCCTAGGTAGTTGGTTAGGGTTTCTTGTTGTCACATGAAGTGTGATTTGAACACTTGGCAACATCCTTTGCATTCTAGGTTTAGCAGTTGCCTATATAATCAGGTATATGTACTCTTTGTAAACTATCTACATCTAGATCATCATAATAGAATCTCTATTTGAATGCCATTATCATACTTTCTGTGTGGTTGAATATTTCTTCCTAGAAAAGGTCCTCCATTGAAGATTGAAACTTCATCAAGGACACCTATGCATCCATCATTCCAACATGGTATCGGAGCTATTCCAGTGAAGGTTCATCCCAGGATCAAGAAATTTTGGCTAGTGAGATTCTTTGCAGGCGTAAGGGTTTTCTTTGCAGGCTAGTTGGTTCCACCTGGGGACCAAGCTGATTTATGGAGTAGATTGAGTCAGATCCAAGCTTGCCATTGTCTTCAGAAGGCCTTGAAACCCTAGGATTGCCTGCCCATTTGTTCAATTTGGGCATATTTCATCCGGGAGCCATTTGAGGTATTTAGGGTTTTTTGCATTGTGTACGATTCGTACAATTTTTGCAGAAATAAAATTTCCCCTTTCAGTCCTCCATCATGGCAATTTTTTTTAAATTCATTGGGCATTTTTTCTTTCAAAAAATAGGCTCATTTTTATATAGTTTTGGCAAAAAATTGATTCTACGGGCGACTAGTAATTAAATTGAAGGTCGACATAAAAATTTCTCCTCTGCTGCTATAGTTTTATAATCATCGACATTTTTTTTATTTTTTGCATTGCCATAAAGGCATTATTAAAAAATATATATTTGGGGGTCGTATTGTTTTCCAGTCTGCAGAGATTGTTCGTCAGCCACTTTTAAACCTTTTTGCGGGGGGGACGGTACTTCTGCGTACCCATCACATCACTGCCAGCCGCTTTCTCCACCCATCTGGCCCGTCACATCCCCGCTTGCATCACCGACCGTCCGATCACCGATGTCTACTCCCTACTACCGACCGGAGCTCCTCCCATCGACATCCTTCCGACATGTTCCCAGCCGGTCTCCGTTCAACGTCCCGACTGCCATCCGGCCCTCCGCTCTATCCGAGTGGTGCTGCCACCGGTGGTGGCGCTTTGTTTGCTAGCATTAACCCCGTGGTCACATCAACGACCAAGGGCTCCATTTTTTTTTCCCGAGGTGCTTAATTTTTGTGCTTGTTTAGCTTGCCAGGCCCTAATAGGGCAGTTTTTTCAAATCGCCATATCTTCACACCACGATGTTGAAATTCGATAAACGAGATATCATCGGAAAGAGAATTTGGTCTACTTTCTAGTGGTGCAATCTATTTTGCAAAAATTTTCTATCAGAATATTCTACAGTCAACTAAAGTCCCAGGATGGATACATTCTGTTTTCTAGACTTGACATCACATGATGGCTTTGCTTCAGGGATTGCTGACTTGGCCACTTCTACAGGTTTGGAGGACATTTTTGAGGGGATATCACTCCTCTATTTAGATCTTACTTTGGAGAGTTCCCTTGAGTCTCCACATTTCATTGTCTCAACCTTAATTAGGAATCCTGAGACTATCTTGGGTGCACTTGGTTTCTCTTCAGAGATTTCATATATGAGACTTCCTCCATCTTCATTAGAGTTTCTTCTGCATCTACCATTGGATTGGCTTCAATCTTTTCTTAGTGGTTTTGAGGACACTTCATTATGGGGGGGAAATCAAGTCTCCATATATTCCTTCGATGGAAGGACCATCACATTGCAGTCTTTGGATCATGTTCCACATCAGTTTCTGCATCATTCTGATTTGTCAAATTCTACATTGATTGGGGATGTACTTGAGTGGATTGTGGCATCTTCATCTTCATCAGGAAAGGAGACACATGAGCAGCTTTCAGAGACATCATCCACATTCATATACATCCTTCCTTCCTTCAATTCCTATCCTGAATGGGAAGCTACCCTGCATCTCTACATGGTTTTGTTTCTTCCGAAAAGGAGACAAATTGTTTGTCGACATTGGATCATATTTTGTCTACATACACTTACCTTTTTTGCAGGTGATCTCATATTTTGGGGGGGGCTATTTAGTCTCTCTATTTCCCTCCTATGGGGGCTTTTTGATTATATTGTATCCATGTGATGATTATTGTCCTTGGGGGGATAATGTTGAGTCCTCCAATCATCACCTTTCTGCATTTCATCTCCTTTTTCGGAGAGGGGTTTTCTTCCCACTGGGTTTTCCCCTTTTCTCTATTTGTGGGAGATAGTTGCATTTTCATCTTTTGTACATGGGTACATAAAATGGCCATTAGCTAGGACCCATCTTCATCTTGCATAATCATTGCATTTTTCATTTCCTCCCTAAGTTGCACTTATGGGGGGGTGTTAGTGCAATACATTAATTATTACACTAGCATAAGTTAACTTAGGTCTTAATTAATCATGTTAGTCCTAGGTTGCATTTAATAATTTAATAATGTTGTTGAGATAAGATTCCCTTCTAGAAGATGAGTTGTCTTTTCTAGAACTTATCTCCATCTTGTTATCATTCCCTAGGTAGTTGGTTAGGGTTTCTTTTTGTCACATGAAGTGTGATTTGAACACTTGGCAACATCCTTTGCATTCTAGGTTTAGCAGTTGCCTATATAATTAGGCATATGTACTCTTTGTAAACTATCTACATCTAGATCATCATAATAGAATCTCTATTTGAATGCCATTATCATACTTTCTGTGTGGTTGAATATTTCTTCCTAGCAAAGGTCCTCCATTGAAGACTGCAGCTTCATCAAGGACACCTGTGCATCCATCATTCCAAAAATCTACATTGTCATTTGCAAATTGAGGTTTTACATTTATATCCAACAAGTTATCTCCTTGTTCTTCTTCTTTTAAATCACCACCAACCTCTATAGGATTAATGTTGGTTATTGTTGTTGGAATTCTAGTGTGTCGAGCTTGGTGGCCAATGATATAAAACAATGCATAATACTTTTCTTTTATCATATCTATCATTTCTTGACCCAATTCATTTGAGTGTAGCTAAATCATTCACAACACGAGCCATGGATTATCATCACGCAACCCCTTCTTCACAACACCATATACATATGCAAATCCTTTCTTTTCTTTGAGAAAAATTCTTGGAAAGATTCCTGCAATATATGCATCTTCTTTATCCAAATTGTATTGTTGCACTACCTCTAACAAATCCCCCTCTTCCATTTCCTTTGGCAACACAGCTACCGAAGAAACAATTCTTAAAGCAACATAAGATTGCAAGAAATCCATAGAATTTGACAGGAAAATGGATAACAAGTTTGATGGAAAGAGAGGCTTGGGAGAATCTGGGCATATTATTTCTTTTCCAATAATTGTTTTGATGTATTCCACCATACTTGGACACTCTATATGAAAAACTTGAGACAATTCATCTTCTGTCAGCTCTTTAGAAAATGGAATTCTGAACCTTTTAACTGCAATTGGAATTTTGTAATTTTTAGTGCTATATTCTCTTGCCATTTGTACACAAAATTCCACAAATTCTTTGCATACACTTTCTATAAATATAGTAGACATGCAACTAGATTAGATTTTAATGTTGTGTGAAGAAGAAAACCAGTAATGAATTCCAATACACATAGAAGATGTGAATTTTGTTGTAGCCGATCTATTTACACTGGAACCCAAAATAACATTTGTGTTTTTCTTTCTTCTTACTAGCTGATATTAGGAGATAAAGCACCGAGACAAACATTCCTCATAGGAATTTTTGTCAAGTGTTTTCATAATTATGAAACAGATCTTTTAATTTAGAATCACAACCAAATGCAAACTTCTTTCAAAAATAGAAGAAAAATTGCATCCTGAAACCTAAGCATTTTGAAAACTCAAGACACAATTTTTGAATATTGCAACTTTTAAAATTTGTATATGAATTTAGCTTTCTGAAAAAAAACCTCCTATCTGTGTCACCATTGTCTACCAAACAATCTTTCTAAGCCAATACACACAACAACCAGAACTAAGGTAACTAGAAATTCCATACTGTAATTTTGTTTAAGACACTTATGTCTCTAAACTTTAGAAAAGAGATCAAATTTTACAGTATCATAAACCAGAAGCAACTTGGTAACACTCTAAATTTATAGTTTGAGCATGACTCCACTTGAAATTCTGCTGCCAAATCTGTTGCCTTAACCTACCAAGACTCCCCAAACCAGCTTTCCAAATGAATAGAAATGCACAAGCCTCCTCGAGTTATAAAGACAAGAGGCAATAATAATTTTTATCAATCCATCATTTCGAGGCGATGTATTTTGATACATTATGAAGGTAGGACAATATTTTCTTAAATTCCCACACTTAAAATCTTTATGATTCCAATATATTAATTCTCACCTATGATACTTTAACTCAATGCTCCATATTTATTTTCCACGTGTATTTCCACTGTAAAATATAATGGGACTAATTAATGACGGTTTTATGAAGCATAACTTTTCATGGAAGCCACACTCAAGATTATGATGAACTTGTTGTGCTTTCCTTGGGGAAATATAATCAAGCATGATGATCGATACCCATGAAGATTGCTAATGTTTTTCACAACACCTGAGTGTCACATCAATTAAAAAGGACAAACAATACCAATCTAACAGATAGTGAATGTTTATCCTGTAGAAAATAGCCCAAGTAGTTAGGAAGAAATCTAAGCAACTTTGGGAAATTGTTTTAACTTCACTAGCCCATATTTGTCAAACAAATATTTCTCTTCAAATTGAAACCTGAAGATTATTCCATTTTCCATTTGTACAACCAAAACATCAAAACTTTAGACAAAAAAAATTGCCACACATTGAAATCATTACCTACAAAAGCAACAAACTTAATTAGAAAATCTGATCTAGCCACATGCTAGAATTATCCAACTGACGAATACCAATAGTTATTTGCTTGAGCATTTTGTCCAAAATGATTGTTTGAATTAATTGGAAACAATGCCAATTTTGTCTTTATCCCTGTTGACCTATTCTTGAATGATGAAAGGTAAACATTTATCTCTATCCCCATAAACATTTCTTTCTTCTTTTTGATCACAACCTTCATTTGCGAGTCCATCAACAACAAAATTCACCTCTCTGTAAGCATGATTAATTTGGAAATTCTCAATATTTTCTAGCAAAGGTAGAATCTGTTTAATAACATAGTTAATTTGCCAGTTACTTGACTATTTTTCTTTACAAGAATTTATAACTAATAATGAATCTCCTTCAATTATCAAGTTCAAAATTTTATTTTGTACAACTAATAGCAAACCCTGAAAAAGAGCATGCACTTCTGCCTAGTTATTCGTCCCATTTGGCAATGATATGGAGATTGCTAATAATACTGAACCTTCCTTGTGTCTTAACACTTCTCCAGCTGCTGAAACTCCAAGATTCCCATGAGATGCACCATCAAAATCTAGTTTGACATAGCCATTAGGAGGAGGGAACCAAGATATCTATTTTATGTCTACTTTACCAATCCCTGAATTGAATAAGCTTCTTTTGAATGGGAACACTAAAAACTTCCATTTTTTTAATTGATTAGCATCCCAATTTGTAAAATGAGATCCTACATTTTTACTATTTTGCACATATGAATTAGACACTTCACAAATAGATTTTTCAATCATTTCCATTACCGAGTTCAGCCTTGATTTTTCTTTTCAATTTTTTTTTTATTTCTTTCCCACCAAATTCCCCAAACTACAAATGAGGGGATTATTTTCCATATTCTAGCATAAAAAGATGTTTTATATAAAGATGGCCAAGACATGAATAAATCCCAAAGCTTGCTTGGCATAGGGGGAACTCCAATCTAACTTATTTTGAACAAATTTCCAGCAAGAATGTGCAAAAGAGCATGCTAGGAATAATTGATCAACATCTTCTATAAACTCTTCACATAACACACACTTGAAAGGAGTTGCAATCCCAAGCTTAGCTAATCTCTCACTAGTTAACACTCTGTGCTTTAGAGCTAGCCAAGAAAAACAACTTGCCTTGGGTAAAACCATTGCATTCCAACAAAATGATAATTCTCTCTGATTACATACCTATTCTTGATCCAACATTGCAGCTATGTACCCCAATTTAACAGTATAATTGCCTGATTTTGATGGAGCCCAAATCAACTTATCAACACCTTTATCAATGAACACTATTTTGCCTCTTAATATTTCTAACAATTCTTTGAGAAAATTGAGGAGGGCAGACCTTTCCAAGTGACTGAACCAGTTAGAGCATCTTTATCCTGAAAGTAATCTTTAAGTTGTGACCCCCAATTGACTTTGGTATAATTGATTGCAGATTGATGTTTGAATTTTTTTTTTCCAAAGGAGGAGATTGATTCCACGAATCTTGCTAAAAGTTTACACTCTCTCCATTATGAACTTCCCAAGATATGTAGTTGACTAATAAACCTCTACAAGTTAGCAAAAATTTCCACATTACAGATCCTTGTGGGGGGTTGGATATCGTGAGAATACGAGTAGGATCTGCATTATCAAGTTATTTCCCTTGCATAATTTTACACCATTTACCATGAGGTCTTGAATATAAATGCCATACAAGTTTTTCTCCTAAATCTATATTTCTTGTTGACAAATTATGCACTCTTGCTCCACCTTTAAGTTTTTCTTTACACAAATCTTGTAATGATACTAAAGGTATTTTCCTTTTTGAATCCATGTTTCCTTTCTAGAGAAAAGATCTAATTTACTTTTCAATTTCTGCAATAACTATCCTTGGGGCCTTTAAAACTGCCATAAAATAATTAGGAATTGAAGACAAAACTGATTTTATCAACAAAATTCTGCCAGTAATATTTAACCATCTTCCTTTCCAATAAGATATCTTGAGTTTAATAGTCTGAATTATCTTTTCCCAGTAAGACACTCTATTTTTCCCTGCAAAAAATGGAATTCCCAAATATTTACAAGGCAAGGAAGCCAAATGAAATACCAAAATCTAACAATCTTCCCTTTTAACCTTGATTCTGTGTTAAAAATGTATATCTTTGAGTTACTAGCATTCACCATTTGACCTAAAGCAAGAGTGTAATTTTGCAGAACCTCTTTAATATTTCTTGCTTCTACCAGAGATGACCTTCCAAATAAGATGGTGTCATCTGCAAAAAGTGAATGAATAATTGACAGTCTGGTGGGAGGTAGAGTAATACGTTTCCAATGCTCATCCAAATGAGATTTTTTAATTGATCTGCTTAAAGCTTCAACTAGAATGATGAAACGAAAGGGAGATAATGGATCTCCTTGTCTGACTCCTTGAGTCGACTTAAAAAAACCCAAAGGAGTTCCATTAATGAGAACTGAAAAAATTACCCCAGATAAACATGAATAAACCCACTTACACCATTTCTCATGAAATCCAAACTTTTTTAGGATTTGTATCAAAAAAGCCCAATCAACTCTATCATAGGAATTCGTCATATCTAGCTTGACTATAAAAGTTGGAATATCACAAGTTGAAACTAAGTGCAAAACTTCATGAGCTACAATAACTCCTTTTGTTGTTTCTCTTCCAGGAACAAAACCCCTTGCTCTTCAGAGATTATACAAGGTATAATCTTTTTCAATATGAGATAAATTGCTTTAGTAAAAAAATTGTATATAGTATTGTAGAGAGAAATGGGTCTAAACTCTGCAAAAGAAGAGGGGTTATTTACTTTAGGTATCAATGCAATATGAGTCACATTGAATTGCTTTAGCATTGTCCCTGAGCTTCTAGATTCTTCCAATGCTTTCAACAAATTGGATCCTATGAAGTCCCAACATTTATGAAAAAAAATAGAAGTGAACCCATTTGGACCTGGAGCTTTATCTACTGACATTGAGAAGACATGTCTGAGCTCTTCTAAAGTGAATGGCTTCAATAAATGCACATTATCTTAATTAGAAACAAGAAATGGAATGTTTTGCAACAACTCTTGTCGAACTAATAACTGATGGTTTGAAGTTTCTGAAGGAGAAAAAAGTAATTTAGAGAAGAAATGAACCCCTTCCTTTCGAATATCCTCCTCTTTTGTTAATCTTTCACCAGTATTACCATCAATAATTGAAAAGACTGAATTCTTCACTTTCTTTATTTGAGCTGATCTTTGAAAGAATTTAGTGTTTTTATCACCTTCTTTAAGCCACATTTCCTTGATTTTTGTCGCCAATATATTTCCTCCCAAATTGATAACTCTTCCCAATCACTTTGCAATTTTTTTTGTAGGTCAAATGATTGTGGAGATAAGCCATTGGCTATTATTTCTGAGTTAATTTGAGTTAACTTCTTGAAAACATCATCTTTTTGCTTAAAGATATTCTTAAAAACTAAAGTGTTCCAAAGTTTATTTTTTCTCTATAAATACTTTAATTTGCAGAAAAATCTAAACATAAAAGTACCATCTACAAAGGGAGCTTGACACCACCATTGCTATAAAAGATCCAAAAACTGAGGATGACGGAACCACATTTTCTCAAACTTGAAAGAAGACTTTGTAAAAGAATCCCCCTTTTTATTTTGAATACATAAAGAGATTGGGAAATGATCAGAACCTATTCAATACATAATTTTTGAAATTAGTATAAATTTATGAGTGATCCAATTAGAGGAGACCAAAGCCCTATCCAAACACACTACAATTTGTGAAAAATACTTTCTTTTATTTGTCCAAGTGAAATTTCCATTAGCTGGTTGGATATCCACTAAAGCATTGTTAAGAACAAAGGAGTTGAAATCTTCAACTATTTTTTGAGGAGGGATAATTCCACCCTTTTTATCTCTTAAAGAAAAAATTGCATTGAATTCCCCTAATAATACAACTTTTTATGCCTCAAATCTATCCAATAATTGGGACAAATCATCCCATAAAATCTTTTTCCCAATAGTTGTATTTGGAGCGTAAATGTTTAAAAGGTAAAATTGAAGGTCAAACTGCACTACCTTCATTAATTGCCAATGATGTTCAGTTTTTATAATTTCTATTAACACCAATTGAGATTTCCAAAAAATGATCAACCCCCAAGAAGCCCCTTGAGAAACTGAATGAGTTGATTTCCAATTTCCCCATTTAGTAATTAGTAAATCAAAACATTGTTGAGATAACTTGGATTCTTGTAAGAGAATGATTTTTGCTCCAGAAGCATCCATTTGATGCTTAATGTGAGCACACTTGTTAGGGGCATTGGTACCCCTAACATTCCAAGATATAATCTTCATTCCAAATACGGAGAGCTAATGGCTCCCCTCAACCTTTTCTTAATACTTCCATCTAAAGAAGACTATCTACCCGAGGCAATTTATTCTTGGATTTTTTGTGCGTTTGATTTTCTACCTCTTTTCTTAGGAGATTTTTGTGCTTGCGGGGATAGAAGAGGAGACTGCTTAATTGATAGAATTTGAGAGAACTAAGTGTCCTTATTTCCCTCTTCCACAACCAAGTTGCCATCTGACACTTCTTTTGACAAAAAATCCACCTTTGGAAAACCAACCTTTCCCTCTGTTAATAACCCAACAAAGATTTAACACTTTCAGAAGTCAAGTATTGATCATTATTTACTGAAGCTACCTCACTAGCAAATTCATCAATAAAAGGTGAACCAATTAAATTGATATAATTCTTTGCTAATTCTTCTAAATTCCCCCATTTAGAAGAAGAATGAAAAACCTTTAAATCCAAGCCCTCACTCTTCCATTGGCGCAGAGAAGTGATGACTTCTTCTTGATTACTATCCTTGAGAAAAAAATTATAGAAAGCAAAAGAATCCCAAACTAAAACAAAGGAAACCCCCTTGACTTGATGAATTGGAATATAATAAACTAGAGGAGAATAATAATGCAACACTTTAGATATTACAAAAAACTGAACTCATGAAATTTTTTATTTTGATTTAAAAAACTAAACAACTTTGTTCATTCTCCTTTTTTCCAAAACCCTCTTTAGAACTTGTGAATGAGAAACCAAAGAACTAGTTTCATTTGGACTATGATCAGAGTGAGCATCATTTACAACTTTTACAGATAGAGATCTTTGATCATAACCTTCCCAAACAAAAATGTTCGAAGAACACATAAAAGGAGTAGAACATGAAGGTATAACCAAGTCGATACCTGGTACAAACAATTTCTCCTTTCCCTTATTTTGAATAGATGGGATGATTCCCATTACAATAGGATTACAAGCATTAACTTCAGGAATTTCATTTTTTGTTTCATGACCTGTATTTTCTTCTTGAACCACAAAAGCAAACTTTGCATTTTTGAACTTCGCATCTTGACTTTCTAATCCCTTACATAAAGAAGTAGAATGGCCCAAAATATGACATTCCTTACAAATATTTGTTCGATTTTCATAGAAAATATCTTGAAAATAAGAACCAGATGAAGACATAATTGTAATGTTTTTAGGAAGGTCTAACATCACATCCATTAAAACACAAACCTGAACATGAAGGTCTAGCTTTGTAAAAAAATCCAAATCATGCTTTAAGAAAGAGCCCAACTAATTGACAATGACTTCTACTATGCTTGGCTCCCTATATTCCAAAGGCACATAAAATAACTATTACCAGAAAGGAATAAATCTAGTTTTCTCCTTTTTGGGGTTATTGTTAGGAGCCCAAGGCTGAATATGTAGACCAAAACCCCCATACACCCAAGATTTAACACTAAGGATTGCACTAGCTTGCTTAGTAGAGAAAAAACAATGAAGAATCCTAAACCATTGTCTATATAAAAAAACCTAATTTTACCCTTCCCAATCATGATAAATTAGATCTTTCAACTCAGATATAGAAGGAAAGAATTGCCAAAACTTACAAATTAAATCCGTATGCTGAAGATTCAAAGACTGATCTTTAAGGAGATCGTCTGAAATTTTAACATAAGGTGTCTTCATGAAGCGACTATCATGCTTCTTCACCCAATGTTGTTTCTTTCTCTGCAATGGATGATGATTGCTCCCGAATGTAGATCTAGTCCCAAGATCCACATTATTCAGGAAATTAGCTGGAGAACTATCTTTGAAGCCCAGATCCACATTATTAGGAAAAGAAGCAGGGGAAGGGCCTTTCAAAGTATTATGATTTAGAAATGGCACCCGTACATCATCCTCCACTTTAGATCCACCATGATTTGAATTTGAGAGGAAAAAATCAGGAAAGCAAGGGACTTTATTACCATTCCTTTTAGCATTCTTGAGCTAAAACCTAAGAATCTTGTAACAATCTTCTTGTTTCCTGACAATGTTATTAGGAAAAGTTGAAAAGGGTTCAACTAGACCAGCATTCGACTTTTTGATAGGCTTTGGATTGAAGGGAGCCCTAGAACTAGCAAGATCCACAGATGGAACACAAGACCCTATAGAAGCCTTTGAATTGGATCCACAAATGTCAAAAGGTTGCTGAGGAGCCTAACTAAGATTTTTGCTAGGATGAAAAGTAGAATCGAAATTCCTAAAATGAAAAACCCCATTATTTGAGAATCCTATGGATGAAGGGAGGAATTCACCAAAATGCCATTTTCTTGGAGATCTGGATGAAATCAGTCTCACAAAAGTGCCAGGAGAAGATCTATTGACTGATACCACCAAATCCTTTGAGATCGAAGAATGATCAGGGACCAAACCTCCATTAAACCCCTTTGACAACATAGAACAACTAGAATATTTTGAAAAATTCCCATTAGCACGGTTGGATGCTACCTTGTTGGTGTAATTAAATGTGTTGTACCTTGTCCTAGGTCATGATTACACCTTAGTTAAGTTTACTTAGGGACCACATAGGAGGTAGTTGGAGCATTTCCACTTTTGGTGGACTTATCATGTTATTACTTTATCACTTCCACCTTTCGTGGACATATCATGTGATTACCTCTCCACCTTTTGTGGGTGATCCAAAATTTGTGGTGATTATCACATTATCACTTTTCCACTTTAGGTGGAATGATAGATTTTCACAATTGTCTCATATCATAAGATTACAACACTTGTCATAATCTCATGCACTCTTATGTAATCACCTTGGCTATATAACCAAGGGGTCTCTCATTGTAAAACAATCATCTCATATCATTGAATCATATTGATAAGAATACAGTTTATTCTTGTCACATTCAATTCTCTCTCTTCTTGTGCTTTCCATTTGGTCTCAAGATATTGGCAGCCATAGCCAATTCTAACATGGTATTAGAGTAGGTTGGATGCCATTGGAGAGTCTTTTTATGAAGAGAGATACCAGATTTGAGGAGGTTCTATTTTTAGCTCTTTATTGCAGGTTCATATCGAAGTTTGTTGGTGCAAATCTAAGCTCACCATTATGTTTAGAAGGTTCAATAAAGTCGATTTTTCCTTTTGTTTCATCCAAATCGGACCTATGAGGCTAAATCTATGAGGGTTTGAAGTTGGGGAGTGGTTGCCAGATCCAAAAGGTATTTGCATTTTCAAAGCATTTTGGGTCAAATCCGACCTTGCCATCGCATCCAGAAGGGCCAAAAACCCTAAGATCAACTCCCAATTCGTCCAAATCAGAGCAGTTGTCCGGTGAAGCAAAACAAATTTGCTCGAAGAGTCGTACGACCCCCAGACCATGCCATTATAATAGTGGTACAAAATTTTCAAAATAAAAATAATTTTATTTTTTAGCTGAAATATTTTGAATTTTTTTTTGAAATTTTTTAATTCTAGCTATCAATTTTTTTTTTGTAGAAGTCTTATTGAAGAATCATCAAAGAAAAAATCAAAAGAGAAAATTACCTGCATACTGTACTACCGACCCTACCGGGTGGCCACACGGGCCCCACATCACCCACACCAGCACGGGCTCATAAAATACCGGTGGGCTTCTATTGGACCCTGCCTTCAAACCAGCGGTCGTTGCATCAAATATCTGGTGGAAAATATAAAATCTGGCACATAAGAATCGACGGTCGAATCAAGCATATACACAACATTTATAAAGGCTGCAACCTCTATTAAGAGGGCTTCGTACAACCATTCAAAGGGAGTGGGGTGTGGCCACGTGGCCCCCACTACACTTTTTTCATTTTTTTTAATTTATTTTTTATGATAAAAAAATTAAAATTGTAATTTTCCAACCCATAAACTACCCATTTCTACTAAATTTGGTGGAAGAAGAATTTTGAAAATGTTGGCCCCTTCACGGATGAAGTTTTCAGTTTTGTAGCCCAACTTTGGAAGGTCATAACTCAGTCATACAACCTCTTTTTTTTGAGAATTTTTTTTTGATTTGGATTAAAATTTCACGCTATTCATAGTGGTACAATTATTTTTTGGTTTTGGTGCCTGGTTTTTCCAGAATTTTCAGATTCTCATAGGTGTTGCTGCTTCGTCCTCATTTTGGCAACTTCGGGAGCTCATATCTTGCTCCTACGATAACATTTTTGAGTGCAATTTTTTTTTGAAAGTGCATAATTTTTCATGTAATTTTTAGTGGTATGATCAGATTGATCTCATTTTGTACCAAAAATTGTATTTGATTATGTGGCCTATTCTAGCATCTGTAAGCACTAAGATTAAGTCTAGCTTGCTATTTTTGGCATCTAGCAACTATAAACACACTAAATATAAAGTGAAAAATCCGATATTGCTTGGGAGGGTTTCTTGATTGAGTGATTTGGGGGGGTCTCCTGGTGCATTGCTTTGATTTGTTTGTTTGTTTGTGCTCTCTTGTTTTTCATGGATCATTCTAAGGTTCCTTTTCTCACATCATATAATTATTCAAAATGGCATCAAAATGCATGGAGTATTCTAATGACTGAAGGTCACTCTCTATATGTTGAAAATAAGGTACTTGAACCTACAAATGCAGATAAAAAGATAAAATTGAACATACCAAAGCTCTTGGGTGTCTTTGTAGACTTGTTTCTCAAGATTTTTTGTTCCAAATTGAATCATGTAACAATTCTCATGAAGCTTGGGACAAATTGAAAAAATTATATGGTACTATAGATGAAGTAAGAGGCTATCAAATTGATAATGAACTGACGAGCCTTGATCCTAAGGACTTTGACAACATCCAAGACTACATCACTAAGGTTAATGATCTAAGAGAGAAATGTAAAGCATGTGGAATTGATAAGAAGGAAATTCAATTCGTCTACAATAAAATGAACAAAATTGGTCCTGATTATGCTTCTTTTGTTTCTAGCTTTCGTACTCATAGATTGACTATGGGGTCTGCATATACTACACCTTCATTTGCATCATTTTTTGAGATGTTGATACATGAGAAACAAAAGATTATCTCAATGAGTCTCATCAAGACTTCTAAATCTCAAGCATTTTTGGTTAGTTAGGTGAAAGAATTAGAATTAGATAAGAAACAAAAGAAAGTAAAGAATAATCCACATTCAGATCAAGCAAATAAAAAATCCTCTTCTAAAGGGGAATCATCTAAGAAGGAGAGGCCTTTTTGTGCATATTGCAAGAAGGATGGACATGAAGAAAATTATTGTTATAAGAAGGATATTGATGAGTTGAAAAATATTCTAAAAAAGAATCACATTGATTTTCCTTCTAGAATGTATGAATCACATTCTTCTCCTTCTTCAAAACAGTTTAAAAGGACAAAGGTCAAGCATCTACACCAAGATGTAAAGGTCAAGCTCTTTGTGCTTTTTTAGGTCCAGGATCAAGGATATGGCTTCTAGATTTAGGAGCTTCTCATCAAATGGAATCTTCAAAATATATCTTCTCTTCATTTCAGTCTTGTACTATGTCTCCTATCTTGATAGGAAATAATACATATATGAGTGTAATTGGGAAGGGATCTATTAGTTTTGGGGACAACACTTTTCAGGATGTCTTGTGTGTTCCTCATTTGATGAACAATATTCTTTCCATATATTATATTACACATGGTGGAGATGGGAGAACTATGGAGTTCACACATGATTTAGCCATCATTCAAGACTTGGAGATTAGAGAGATCATTGCTACTGGGGTGGTTGATCATTCATCTCAATTGTATACCTTTGTAGATTTTTCTTCTGATTGTGACATTGCTCCTTTGATTGTTGATTACAACTATGATTCAGAGGAGACTTTTGGCTTCTTTAAATTGGGAGTTCTCACATCAGATCCAGTTCTTGAGGCATGCATTTCATCTCCTCCCCCTAAAGTTGTAGTTGATGATGCTTGTGATTCCACAGTTTTGGTTCCTTGTGATTCAGTGCAGCAGGACATACATTGTCTTCTAGATATGGCTACTTTGGATGGCTTCTTGATAGGTATTTTAGACTTGTTTGTGGAGTCTCATCTTGAAAATTTGGGGGACACTATTGATGACATTCATCTTCTCTTTGATGAAGATGCTCCTTCTTCAGTTGTTGTGAGGAACACTCTAACCCTCTTGTTCATTCTCTACATGATCATTCTTTGCAGTTTGACATGAGTGTGGATACTTTTGGACAATATTTGGAGGAGGCTTCTTTGTCTTCAGAGGGGATATCCTTGTCTTTGGATCATGTTCTACATTCATCTCTACTAGATTATGGATTGTCCTCTTTAGTAGTGTGGCCTAGAACGCCTGTTTGGAGTGTGTCAGCTTTTGGCATCAACATGGAGACACTTGAGCATGCTTCAGAGACATCCTACATCATCCATCTTCCATACATCCTACATACATCCATGGTTTTGTTTCATCCTAAGGGGAGGAACGTTGTTCGGTGAGATTGGATCATCTTCAACATTCAATTTCAAGCTTCTACCATCATTGCATGAGACTCAACATTGTGGGGGGCTGCCTTGTCTCTCTTCTACTTCTCTCTTATGGGGGGGGGTCTTTTTCCTCACATCGAGTTTTTACCTTCTCATGCATCATTGAGAGCATTTCACTTTTTTGATCTTTTATCTCTCTTTTGGGGAGGAGTTTTGTCCCACTGGGTTTTCTCCTTTTCTTTGTTTGTGAGAGATTGCATTCCATTTGTACATGGGTACCTAACATGGCCTAGTTGTCGGGACCCATCTTGCATTATTTTATTTTGTGTACATTCTCCCTAAGTTGCACTTAAGGTGGGGTGTTGGTGTAATTAAATGTGTTGTACCTTGTCCTAGGTCATTATTGCACCTTAATTATGTTTACTTAGGGACCACAAAGGAGGTAGTTGGAGCTTTTCCACCTTTGGTGGACTTATCATGTTATTACTTTATCACTTCCATCTTTCGTGGACATATCGTGTGATTACCTCTCCACCTTTTGTGGGTGATCCACCATTTGTGGTGATTATCACATTATCACTTTTCCACTTTAGGTGGAGTGATTTCTTTTCATAGTTGTCTCATGTCATAAGATTATGACACTTGTCATAATATTATTCCCTTCTATGTTCTCACCTTGGCTATATAGCCAAGGGTTCTCCTATGTACAATCATCTCATATCATTGAATCATATTGATAAGAATACAATTTATTCCAGTCACATTCCATTCTCTCTCTTCTTGTGCTTTCCATTTGGTCTCAAGATCCACATTATTAGGAAAAGAAGCAGGGGAAGGGCCTTTCAAAGTATTATGATTTAGAAATGGCACCCGTACATCGTCCTCCACTTTAGATCCACCATGATTTGATTTTGAGAGGAAAGAATCGGGAAAGCAAGGAACTTTATTACCATTCCTTTTAGCATTCTTGAGCTGAAACCTAAGAATCCTATAACGATCTTCCTATTTCCTGACAATGTTATTAGGAAAAGTTGAAAAGGGTTCAACTAGACCAGCATCAGACTTTTTGATAGGCTTTGGATTGAAGGGATCTCTAGAACTAACAAGATCCGTAGATGAAACACGAGACCCTACAGAAGCCTCCGAATTAGATCCTCAAATGTCAAAAGCTTGCTAAAGAACCCGATTAAGGTTCTTGCTAGGATGAAAAGTAGAATTAAAATTCCTAAAATGAAAAACCCCATTATTTGAGAATCCTCTGGATGAAGGGAAGAAATCACCAAAATGCCATTTTCTTGGAAATCTGGATGAAATCGGTCTCACAAAAGCACCAGGAGAATATCTATTGATTGATACCACCAAATCCTTCAAGATCAAAGAATGATCAGGGACCAAACCTCCATTAAACCCCTTTGACAACATAGAATGACTGGAATTTTTTGAAAAATTCTCATTAGCATGGTTGGACGTTGCCCGAAAGTTGCACTCCATCCTTTCCCTCTTAAAATTCTTTTTACCCACACAACAAACATGTTATTTAATATTTCCATCACTGTTATCTTTTGGATAAATGAGTTCAAAGGTAGAAATAATATGCTACTATAAAATAGCGATGCATTTTAAATGGTATCGACCATGGCTTATTACTTCATATCGACCTTTTTTTTTGGTTTATAAATGGAGCTAGAGCCCCGCGCTTTTGACTAGAGATCTGAACTAGTGAGGCTACAAACAAGGACCTCATCCTAGCATGAATGCACTACAACCACCACTCCCACAAGCATGATAGCCCAAAAGGGGCAGCAAGCTTGCAAGCACACCAACTCAGCAAGGGAGTGGGTCCTAGGCACAAGTGCTTGGTTCTATGGCGAGCTCCTCCTCTTCATTAGGGATATCTTCAACACTTGGTCCTATTTCGAGCTTTCTCCCTCTAAGGCCTAGGGTGATTTTCAACACTGGTAAGGTGTCATCAACATTAGTAACAATGCTATGGGTCAAGTTCGGAGACTTGAACCCTGGTGGCCACAATAACACCGCCATCACTCATCCAATGCACCATGAGCTCATGGCCTACTTCATATTGACCTTTATTAATCATATATATATTTTTATATATATGTACATATATATCAATGAATAGCCTCAATACTATGTATTATATATATGTATATGTGTATATATATTAATATATATATGCATATGTATATATACTAATATATATATTCTATTTCAATCAAATATGTATACATTTGATATTCAAGTGAATAATATCAAGTTAACATTCATATAATATATATATATATATATATATATATATTTCTCTATGTACATGTGTACGCATGTATACATATATTGATATATCCGTATGGACATTTCCATTTGTCACACATACGTATATATCAATAGACATATGTATATATGTATATATCTTATATATATAATTTCGATTGCTTAATCAAGCACATACATAATTACTATCTTATTGGTAGGTATTATACGTGTGATGTATATACATATATACATACATGTCGCATTGTTTGTTTGATAACACCATGCTCATAAGAAACCCGTTCATAAACGTGCAAAGGTACATTTGCCTATGTACTCTCATGTACGTGCTCCTTCATGTGTATGGTCTATCGTCGACATGCATATGCATACATATATATACATACAACATATGTTCACCTCATCAATCAAGCATAGTAATATAAGGAAAAACACATAATCTATAAACACATAAACATCATCCAAGAATCCACTCAACTGTAATCAAGACCCTTACTAGTGCAAACACATCATACTAAGGATGAATTAACAATTCCCAACACAATAAGTTGACTCAACCATTCTACTGTGAGTGTGTGTAAGCTTAGTTAGGTTATGTTACTGGTTACCTGATGAAGTTCTTCTCCTAAGTAATACTTCCCCTCACACCTAGAGGATTGAACATGAACTTGCATCTAACTAACAAATTCCCACAGTAGTTAGTTGTTCATCAAAATATGCATTTACATAATATTTTCCCATAGTCATAATATCCAATTCAACAACCATCCATTTCACATATATGCATTTCATCACATGACATTAAATGAAATAACATTCATTCACAACTCATTGATAATAAAGTGCAAGCACATATATTCTCAATTAGAATTCTAATTACATTCACACATGCAATAGTTTACCCTAGCAAAATAATAGTAAATAGGCAATACACAATGTGGTGTGACATACTCCTCCCTTGTGAATCATTGTCCCTGATGATTTTATGTAACAATATAAACTAAATAAACAACATCATTATTTTCAAGTACTTCCAAATTCATTTAAAACATGTGGAATTTTTTTCTATATCTTAGCATAGTCTTCCCAAGTGGCAAATTCTTCCGCATATTGGTCCCATTGGAATTTGCATTGCAAAAATTCTTTGTTACATAAGAGAAGCTTATGCATTCTGGGCACCTTGATAGGCTCAATTGTTACCACTTCGAGGTCATGTACCTGTAAAAAAATATAATAAATTACATGATTATCTCAGGTATATACTTCTTTAGGGAAGAAACATGGAAGATGTTATGCATCCTGGCAAGAGCTGGTGGCAATGCAATCTAATAAGCTATAGGATTTACTTCCTCAAGAATCTCAAAAGGTCCTACATAGCGCGGGGCTAATTTGGATGACTTTCCAAATTTTATGGAACTCTTATGAGGTTTAACCCTCAACAATACCTTATCACCTACTACAAAATTTTTGGGCACTCACTTTGCATTTGCATAGTTATTGTGTCTATCATTAGCTTTAGCCAACCTTTGCTTAACAATCCTCACTTTTTTTCCATTTTAGCCAACATCTCTAGCCCAAGACACCCTATCCTCAAGTTTATCCCAACTTATAGGGTTTTGACACTTTCAACCATATAATGCTTTGAAAGGAGCCATCTTTATAGTAGAATGGTAGGATTTGTTATAAGAAAATTCCACTAAAGGAAAGTGATCTTCCCACTTGTATTTCCGATCCATGCAATACATTCTAAGTAGGTCTTCAAGTACTTGATTCACCCTTTCTATTTTTCCATCCGTTTCTAGATGATATAGTGAGCTTATATTCAGCTGAGTCCCAAGTGTAGAAAATAAGGTTTTCCAAAACCTTGAGGTGACTCATGCATCCCTATCTGAGATTAACTTCTTAGGAATTCCATGCAGCCTAAACACTTCTTGCACAAATTTTTGAGCTATAACAAGAGCTCCATTGGTTATATTCCTAGGTATGAAATGTGCTACCTTAGTAAGCTTATCCACAACCAAAAGAATGGCATTGTGTTTATTCCTTGACATAGGCAATCTTTTCACAAAGTCCATTCTTATGACTTGCCAATTTCTCTCTGGAATATCATGTGGGTATAGAAAGCTTGTAGGATGATGATTCTCAGCCTTCACCCTTTGACATTAAAGGAACCTAGCCATAAATCTAGAAGCATCTCCTTTCATCCCTTTTCAAAAATATAATGGCTTTACATCGGCCAACATTTTTATCACACCAGGGTGTCTAGAGTATGGTGCTTCATGAACTTCTTTCCATACCAGATTTCTTAACTCTTCTAAGTCAGGTAGATACATCCTCCCCTTATACCTAAGTAATCCATTAGGTCCAAAATGAAATCCTTCATACCTAGCATCTTGTAGATTTATTGTGAGTGCTTTTTAACTTGCATATAGTTCTCATTCTCTTTGTATTTCTGCAATACTTGACCTTTAAAGTCAGTTTAAATTGTCACTATTGAAGCAATATGATATCTTTGACTTAAGGCATTGACAACCCAATTTTATTTCCCCTTGATGTAAATGACATTGAAGTCATAATCAAATATTAACTCCAACCATCTTCTCTGTCTTGCATTTAGATTAGGTTGATTAAATAGATATTTCAACCTGTGATGACCAATTTTCATCTCAAAAGGCTTCCCTAATAAGTAATGCCTCCACATTTACCATGCATGAACCATGACTACTAACTCTAAATCATGTGATGCATAATTTTTCTCATAAGGTTTCAAATTCCTTGATTCATAAACAATTATTTTCCCTTCCTACATTAAAACACCTCCTAAGCCCTCTCCTGATGCATTTGTGATAACAACAAAGTCTCCTTCAAGATCTGGTACTTTCAAAATTAGTGCACTGGTTAACTTCTCTTTGAATAGGTCAAATGATACTTGGAACTTATCTGTCCGCTCAAACTTCTTCCCTTTCTTCTGCAAATAAGTAATTGAAAGGATATCTTGGAGAAGTTTGCAACAAAATTTCTATAATATCTTTCCAAACCCATAAAACTTCTTACCTCAAAGACATTTTTGGGCTTTGGCCATTCTAACACTACCTTGATCTTAGCTAAATCAATTGAGATACCATCTGCTGAGATCACACGTCCAAGATAATGCAATCTCTTCTAAAAGAAGGTACACTTAGAGAGTTTACCATACAACTTATGTTCTCTCAGGCATTGTAGAACTATCTCTAAATGCCTACAATGATCCTCCTCATTCCTTGAATAAATCAAAATATCATCTAGGAAAACCAAGACAAAATTATCTAGGCAGTCCCTAAATACGTTGTTCATAAGGTTCATAAATGCTATAGGTTCATTTGTTAGACCAAAGGGTAGAATTGTAAACTCATAATGTGCATATCTAGTTCTAAATATAGTCTTAAAGATGTCCTATCCTTAATTTTCAACTAGTGGTATCCAGATCACAAATCAATTTTAGAAAATATAGCAGCTCCCCTCATTTGATCAAATAGATCATCGATGTGTGGAAAAAAATACTTGTTCTTTATCGTAGCTTTGTTAAGAATGCAATAATCTATGCACAAATGCAAAGTACCATCCTTCTTTTTCACAAAGATTATAGGTGCTCCCCATGGTGATACACTTGGTCTTATCAATCCCTTAGACAACAATTCATCCTACTTGTTCCTTAAGATCCATTAGCTCAATTTTTGTCATTCTATAGGGCTTTTTGGAGATAGGTTTGGATCCTAGAACTATATCAATAGAGAATTCAAATATCCTTTTCAATGGTAGTCCAGGTAGTTCATTTGGAAACGCATCTAAAAACTTTCATAGTATAGGATATCTTTCCATATATATCACTCTAGTTTCCTCCATTTCACCTTCTTCCATCTCTTGGAAGCTTTGTGGTCCAAAGTTTTCAAGACCTTCTTGAGAATTATATCCCTTATAATCTTCAATATTTTCCATCTTGACTACAAAGAGCTTGCATCCTTTCTTCTTAGCCCTTAACAATTTCATTGTAGAGATTTAACACAACTTGACCTCCCTAGGCATCCCTTGTAGCATCACTTGGTTACCAAAATCATCCAAGCATTCTACTATTTTGGAATGACAATCTACCTTGTCTCTATGTCTTCATAGCTAGTTCATTCCTAGGATAATATCATAGGATCCTAAGGGCACTACATAAAGGTTCACCTCCATAGAAAAACAAGGTAGCTCAATCCTAGCTTCGAATGAACATTGTTCCATTGTTTCTCTTGTTTGGTTTGCATATTCTATAACCCAATACTTTTCCATATAACTAACTTTCCTAGATATTTTATTATCTATTCTAGGTGAAATGAAATTTTTAGTTGCTCTAGTATCTGTAAGTATGGAAATGGGTAAACCAAACAAAATACCTAGAGTCTTTATTGGAGTAACTTGATACTCCACTTGGCGATTGTCTAAGGCAACATGAATCTTTTTCTAGAACGCCACTTGCTGGGTGGGAAGTGGGTTACCATAAGATTGTGACCCAAAAGACATTAGGACATTTACTAGCATAGAGATCTCCCCCACATGTGAAACATCCAGTAGCCGATCCTTTCTTCCTCACAGGTTCTCTAGATTTATTAGCATTTCCACCAGCATTATTAGTATTTCCACCATTGGAACTATTCCTCTTGCGTTTCATTCTTGATTCTTTCCCTCTATTTTGGGGTCCTTTTTCCCCTTGTTTCTACAAATCTTGCACAACTTCAAACTTCTTTGGAGTTGGTTTGGCTTGAGCTCCCACAATCTTCTTACTATTTCTATTTTCCTAGCGGATGGAGATAGCTTTGAGCTTCAGCTCTTGCTTAACCGCTTCCTCATACACAAGATCCATAGTGGCTAGACTATTAACATCTACCTATCATCCAATCTAGCTATTAAACCATATGATGAATTTCCTTATATGGAATTTTTTATCCTTTTGGTACATTGGAACATAACATAGTAGATGGGTAAAATTTTCCCAATACTCATTAACCGACATCTCACCTTGTCTTAGATTTTGAAAATCTAAGTTTTTGGTCAAAATAGAGTTGAGGTAACAATATTTTTCAAAAAATCTCAACGAACTCGCTCCATTTCATTTTCAATGAGCTAAGATAGAGTTCCATTTTCTTATTTATCCACTAGTTAGAGGCTTCTCTTGGTAACTGGTAAGCTCCCCATGCTGCTTTGGTGACCTCAAAATAATTTTAAATTTCAAATATTTCTCCATTTGGACCAACCATGACTCAACTTCATCTCCGCTTGTGCTTCCTTCAAATTGGGTGGGGTTATTTTGTTCATATCTCTAGAAAGTTCATAATCCATATGCTTCCTATTAGTTTCCTCAGATAGAGAAGGTGATTTCTCTTTCTCATGATCATGGGTTTGATCATGTTTGTGAGAAGAACTCTCTCCCTCATCCTCATTGTTTGGAACTTCCTTCTCTACTCTATCCTTTACCCTTATATTTATTGCTCTAGGTTTCCCAACCTTGCCAATATTTGATCCAATCTAGCTTCAACTCCTATTGATCCTTGCCTAGCTTCTTGACTTTCACCAGGATTGGTTTGTGTTTTCACCATCTTTGCAAGAATGGATTATACCTAAAGGTTCATCCATCTTAGATTCAATCATGTTATCATTATCTTATGGAAAACATTTAAATGAGCATTCATTCACACATAAGGAATTACACATAAGATTTAAGCACAAGCTTTTGATAAACACATGATTTTATTATTCACAAGGATCTCAATATCCTTTAGATTACATAGAGTGACTATTCAGAAAGTCAAGTGGAGAGTATCCCTCAAATTCACTCTTTGACACATAACTCAATGGGGTATACCCTACAAATTTTTGTTCATCTCTCATTTGTTCATATCTATCCCAAAATGGAAAGTAACCTTCAGATTTGTCATTCGATACATAGTTGCAGAGGACATAACCCTTTTATTCATTACTCAAGGAAATTACAATCACTTTCGACATAGGAAGGACTCTAGGGTCTCTAAATATGAATGAAAGGATAACACTTTCTTCTGAGGGAATATCAATGGAAAGTGATAAGGAATCGAACTTCATTGGTGAGACTGGAGGTAGATAGTTTTAATTAGCCTCCATCTTCATCTTTCTCTTTACATCACTAATTCAAGAAAGGGCATGAATAAATGTCTTAGTGTCACTTAACCAAATGGCATTGTCATATTTGGTACCCTCAATTGTACAAACAATGGATTCTCTTTCCTTCTTGGCTTTCAGGTAACGCTAATTCTTGATTACTGACTTTCTTGTAGTTAACCTAAGACACACCATCCTAGCACAAGAATTTACAAATATTAGATAAAGTTAGATGGAAATTATGATGAGGTCATAGGTTCTAGAACTAAATCTAGTAGCTTTGATACCACATGTAACATGCCAATCGTTGACTCAATAAAATTTCCTAAGTTTTCACTTTCAAGTAAATAAACTATGTAACTTAACCATTGGCATAAAAAAAATCTTTTCTTTATAGAGAAAAAATGAACATAGATGTCATAACAATAATCAACATTGAATCCATTTCCAAAATAATATTTCACATATTACAATATTCCAAAGAATGTGTACAAAGTACATACATAGCTCATTTGAGATTCAAAGCAATAGATATAGATGGTCCAGGAATCTCCTTTCAAATATTGGTCTTCTATCGCTTGCTAAGGAGGAGAAGCATCACTCAAGCTCTTTTCCACCAACCATAGACTCATATGCGGTCCCCCGCACATATATCATTCAATAGATGGACTTGTCCTTCGATGAAGAGATTCATGGAGTAACCTAACAATGACAACCATTTTGAGCTTAGTGGTGTGTCCTACATGTCTAGAACTTGTAAACCCTACAATCTTGAACTAGCATGCATAAATGGATCATGGTTAATTGACAATGGAGCCAAAGGCAATCACACTACTTTGGCCAAAGTGTTCTCACTTAGTACTTCGAGTAACATTCATTCTACTCACATACACTACTCAAGCTCGATTTGAATTTAGGCCATTATAATCTATGCATAGGTATTTTCTTTTATGGGTAATCTTTAACCCTAGAAACAACCTATTCCCTTTTCCATAAACTCAATGGTATTTCTACCCACAAAGCATAAATATAAGTTACCCTCCCTTCAATGGATAATCAAATCCGAGGTGTAACTTACAAGCTATCTAATACAATCAAATAACTTTGCAATGGATAACCCTTAAACTATCCTTGTTCCATCCTACCTAGTATACTTATACTAATGATAAAAAATTCCTCCTATTATGGATTAAATACAAACACTTTCATAGAAAAGCATAAAATGATTTCTTTTCCTTTCTAAAGAAAATGCTATTATTCCCTAATGCAAGTATTCTCAAGCATTTTAAAACAAAGAAATCAAACTCATTCTTTCATAAATAAAGACAAATAAGAGAATATTAGATTCTCATGCTTGTAATACGCTTCATCCAATTGACTAACTTGATTCTCAGCCTTCGAACAACATATTACTAGCTTCACTTTATCTCCTCAATGAAATTATTCACTATAACCTCTTACATAAGATAAATATATTCTCTCATAGAATATAGCTCTCAAAATATTTGCAGCATAATAAACTTGTGAAAATGTGCATCCCAAATGAGAGAGCTAGCTCGTCTATTTATACAAAATATTGAGACATTGATGCCAAAAGAAAAGGTGTGTCAGTCGACACCACTCCACATGTAGAATGACTGAACTCTCACAACAAAAGGTTGTAGAAATCTAAGTGAAAACTCAGCTTGGTATTCTACAGATCAACCCCCTTTGTTTGACAAAAAATCAAGACTAATTTAAATATGCACATGCCTAAAAGATGAGAACCGACTTGAAAACAAGATAGACTTCTAGAGAAAGAGAGTTTTCATATATTGGTGCCATGTAACAACCATCTTTCCTATTCTTTTGGCACAATTTATCTCAATGAAACAATCCTCTATTTATAGGAAAACCATATTCTATGTCGACTTGGTCATAGTCTATTCTTTTAACATAGAAAATATGAGTCGACTCCACTATAATAGCGTTCAAGCTTGTTCTTTGACTAAGCATTTTTCTTATTGATTAAACCAAGCGATGCATTTTATCATGCATTTAAACCACTTACACAACAAACACATTATTTAATACTTCCATCACTTTTATCTTTTGGATAAATGTGTTCAAAGGTAGAAATAATACATTGATATAAAATAGTGATGCATTTTAAATGGTATTGACCATGGCTTATTACTTCATATTGGAATTTATTAATCACATATATATATTTATATATACATGTACATATATATCAACGAATAGAATCAACGCTATGTATTATATATATATTTATGTATATGTATATATATTTTCCATTTCAATTAAATATGTATACATTTGATATTCAAGTGAATAAATCAAGTTAACATTCATATAATAATATTGACTATATATATTCCTCTATGTATATGTATACACACATATACATATATTGATCTATCTGTATGGAAATTTTCGTTTTTCACACATACGTATATATCTACATAAGTATACATATGCATACATATGTATATATCTTATATATATACATTCGATTGCTTAACCAAGAACATACACAATTGCTATCTTATTGGTAGGTAATATACATGTGATGTAAATATACATATGTACATACATGTCGCATTATCCGTTTGATAACACCATGCTCATAAGAAACCTGTTCATAAACATGCATAGGTACATCTACCTATGTACTCTCATGTATGCGCTCCTTCATGTGTATGGTTTATCATCAACATGCATATGCATACATATATATACATACAACGTATGTTCACCTCATCAATCAAGCATAGTAATATAAGGAAGAACTTATAAGCTCTAAAAACATAAACAACATCCAAGATTTCACTCAATAGTAATCAAGATCATTACTAATGCAAAAAATATCATACTAAGGATGACTTACCAATTCCCAACACAATAACTTGACTCAAACATTCTATTGTGAGTATGTGTTTAAGCTTAGTTAGGTTATGTTATTGGTTACCCAACCAAGTTCTTCTCTTGAGTGATACTTCTCCTTGCACTTGGAGGATTGAACATGAACCTAAATCCAACTAACACATTCCCATGGTAGTCAGTTGTTCATCAAAATATGCATTTGCATAATATTTTCCCATAGTTAGAATATCCAATTCAATAACCATGCATTTCACATATATGCATTTCATCACATGACATTAAATGAAATAACACTCATTTACAACTCATTGATAACAAATTGAAAGCACATATATTCTCAATTAGAATTCTAATTACATTCTAACATGCAATAGTTTACCCTAACACAGTAATAGTAAATAGGTAATACACAATGGGGTGTGACAAGCTATCCTTAATGTTTTATATTCAAACTCAATAGGAAGGATTGATGTCTTACCATATACTAATTCATAAGGTGTAAAACTAGTGGTAATTTTTCAAATTGTTCTATATACCCATACTACTTTAGGTAACCTTGCAACCTAGTCTCTCGTATGTAGCTGTATTGTCTTGGTGAGAATAATTTCATTCTCCCTATTAGAGACTTCTACCTGACTATTAGCATGAGGGTGGTATGGTTTTGACTTCTTGTGTCTAATTTGATATTCCTCAACTAGTTTGGTGGTTAGATCAAAAGTAAATTATGGTCCTTGATTAGTGACTATTTCTCTAGGTACTCCATACCTAGTAAATATATCCTCATATAATAATTTAGCCACATTGCAATCTTTGGAAACTTGTAAGCCCTTTACTTCCACCTACTTAGTCAAGTAATCAGTACAAACAAGAATGTATTCCTTGTTGTTGGAAGTAGGTGAGATTGCTCCAATAAAATCTAGACCCCATTTATCTAAAGGAGCTAATGGAAATTGAGGCTGTAATGGAATTTCATTACTCCTAGTTGGTTTACCCATTCTTTGACACCTATCACAACTCCTTGTGTATGTAACAAAATCTTTGTACAAAGTTGGCCAATAATAGCCAGTTGTGAGGATCTTAAAGGCTATTCTTTTTGCTGCAAAATTACCTCCACATGGATCATCATGACATGCTTTCATAATATAAAATATTTCATCTTCCCTTATGCATCGTCTCATGATGTTTTCTGACCTAGTATAAAACAAAAAACTTGATATTCAAGAATATGGGAAACGTTTATGTATCAACTCTCTTTTCCATTGGAGAGAATTGTGATGGAATCTGCCCCATTACCAAATAATTGGCAATATCAACATACCATGGAATGTGTATATTGGGAGAAAATAGATGTTCATCTGGAAATAAATCATCCACCACTCCTTTAGTTGATTGTGTTGGTAGTCTTGATAGAAAATCTTCCACTACATTGACTTTACTAGGTTTTTCTACTATGGTAATACCAAATTATTAGAGAACGAGTAGCCATATTACCAATCTACCCCCAACTACTAGCTTGTTCATCAAATATTTTATTGTTGTATGATCTATATGGAAAAAGACTGAATAACTATTGATATAGTGCCTAAATTTATTAATAGCATAAACCACTATAAGCATTTCCTTTTCTATGATAGTATAATTCAGCTCTGCTCCTTGAAGATTTTTTTTGATGTAGTAAATTGCATACTCTTTGTTACCTTCTTTCCGACCCAAAACTACTCCAATAGTAAAACTTGAAACATCCATACGTATATGAAAGGGTAGAGTGAAATCAGGAGCTCTGAGAATAGGTGCTTGAGTCAAGGCTTTCTTCAACTCTTCAAAAGAGTTTTGACACTCTAATGTCCATTCAAATTCAACGTCCTTACTCAACAAAACAAATAATGGTGTAAGAATCTTACTAAAATCTTTGATAAACCACCTATAGTAGCCTGCATGACCAAGGAAGCTTCTGATATCTCTTTGCTTTTGTGGAACAGGTAATGTAGATATTATCTCTATATTGTGTGGATCAATCTAAATTCCTACACTAGATATGAAGTGTCCCAACACAATTCCTTGTGTTATCATCATGAAAAAAAATTCATTGTTGAGTGATAGGTTGTGTTGTTTACACCTTTTCACTACTTTTTCCAGATTATTGAGAGCTTCCTCATAATTTTCACCATAGGTGGTGAAATCATCCATGTATATCTCCATGCAGTTAATGTGCATAATCAAAAAATATGTTGAGTACTACTCTTTGAAAGGTAGGTGGAACATTGCATAAGCCAAAGGGTAGAATAGAGTAAGCATAAGTCCCCCACAAACATGTGAATGTTTTTTTTCCCGATCCTCTGGAGCAATTTTAATCTGGTTGTAACCACTAAAACCATTAAGAAATGAAAAGTACTTTTTCCCAGCTAGAGAATCAAGTACTTGATCTATGAAGGGAAAAGGAAAGTGGTCCTTTCTAGTTGTTGTATTCAGTTCCCCATAGTCTACACAACCTTTCAATTTTCCACCTTTCTTGGGAACAATTACTAAAGGTGAGACCCATTCACTATTTGATATATGATAGATAAAACCTGCATCAAGGAGCTTTTGTAGTTCAACTTTCACTATCTCCCTCAAAGCAGGATTCAAATGTCTTTGAGGTTGTTGAATGGGTCTATAACCATCATTGATATAAATCATGTGCATACATAAATTAGGATCTATGCCTTTCATATCATGGTAATCCCATGCATACACTATTGAGTGTGCCTACAACACTGTATGCAAATTATTTTTTTCTCTTCTATCAAGGCATTGTTTATGTTTAACACTTTTCCTGGCATGATTTCCAATTCCTTGGATAATTCTTGGATAGATGATAGGTCAAGGCTTGTTATGATAGGTACACATTGTTGAGGTATTAATGAATGGAATATATGAGATATTTCTTTTATAGAATTGGTGGGTATAATACTTTGCAAGGGGTCTTGTAGGAATATGAGGCAGTCTTGTTGTCACGGGCTCCTGCCATAGTTATTTTGGATTATGTGAGAAATGATCTCATCCTCATCTTGGTCATCCAATAAAGGGTTGCGCTCTATAGTCATCAGTGTCTATAGAGAACACTTATCTTCCTCATCCAACGTGGGCCACATAGTTTGCTCAAGCTCAACATAAGGTTGAGCTAGAGGATAGAGAACTAATTTCCTAGTGACTATCCCATTGCATATTATCATATTGCTAGACCTACAACCTATGAATGCATTGGTTGTAGCTAACCAGGGTTTGCCCAGGATGAGTGGGTAGCCTGTAAGATTAAATTTTGGTTGTAAAACTATAAAGTCAATAGGATATTCCCAAAAATCCAATACAATAACTAAGTCTTCAATAATTCCTTCAAGATTGACCATTGACCTATCAGCTAGCTGTAGAATAGTTTGTGTGGGCCTAAGGTTGGCTAACTAAAGTAACTACATTATTTCTTTTGTCATGAAATTGATTGCTGCCCCCAAGTCTATCAAAGTATTCTTAATGAGAGTACCATTAATCTTAACATCCACTACTGGACTACCAAGATCTGTGCACTTAGGGATAGTAATGTTCCCCAACATGATATCTGCAAGGTTTCCCAAGATATGAACTTTCTGAGGATCCTTTCTTTTCCTTCTTGGTTTATTAAGACATAGATCCCTTACAGTTTTAGTATAATCAAGGATGTCTTTGATATCTTGGATAAGTGGAATCTTGATGCGCACATCTTTCAATTGACCTAGTAGGTTTGTCTCAACCCATGTGTGATGCTTTTGAATAGCTAGGCATTCAGGAAAAGGTGGATTGGGACTTGAGGTAGTTTGGTGTACCTGATTTGACTCAGGTTCCAAAGGTGGTTTGTCTGAAGCTTCAACTGCAGGTTCCTCATTGTCCATCTCTATAAGTTGAGGGGATGAAGGTCCAACAAGTTTTTTTCTTGATCTGAGGTGGAAATCACTCACCTCTAGCCCATATGTGGGGTATTACATAGCTTCATTAGTATAAACTTGTTGAACAAGCTTAGTGTTAGGGTTAGGTGTAGTATGGGTAGGTATTTGTGGTTTCTTGGGTGGCTGGTTTAGAGGATTTGATGGAGGCATGATAGATTTTTGTTGTGGTGGAGGAGGGATCATAGGCTATTGAAATTTCATATTTTATTGATGCCATTGCTGGCCTATTTACCACTGAGGCTGCCATTGATTTTGTTGTGTTGTGCATTGTGGATTATAATTGGAACCTTGGAAATTTGGTTGTGACCAAGGATTTGGTTCTTGTTGCTTCCAATTTTTTTTGGGTTGTGGCCATTGTTGATGGTTCTACCATTGGTTTTGGTTTGCCAGCTAGGGCTGAGAGTTCCAAGTAGACAAGTTTCGATTCCCAACAGGAAAGGATGGATTAAAGCTAAGGAGGTTGATGAGGTATAAATAACCTCATAATTATTAATAAGCCAAAAACCCTTTGTTATCATTGCCAATCACTTTATCCCTACCAATTGTTTATTTTTAGGATTAATAATTGCTTACTTTTTTGTAAAAAATGTATAAATCGTTATTTCTTAAATCGATTGAAATAAGATGACCAACATTGATATAATGGTATAGTTTTTATATATTATGTAGGACATTATGCATGACCAAGTGGACTTAAAGAAGACTTCAAATAGTTGAAGATAAAGCTCCAGTAGTCTAGGCACTGGAAATTCAAGAGTGCATAGTGGAACACGTCCTTTTAATGCTTTTTGTTTAATTTTTGTTTAGAAACTCTATGAATCCACTCTGAGCCTTTAATATGTTTATGTTATGGACCTTAGTTGTTGGTTAGTTGAAATTTAGTTAAAAATAATTTTTCAATGGCGATCTTCCACCATCTAAAATGAGGATTTTGTTAGCAGTTTATTATATATATGTTACCACCAAAACAATGATACAATGATAATGTTATTATGTTCTGATATGCCTTGAACACTATTCAATTATGTGTATGTTACACTTTTATATGAATAAACAAATATTGTCAATCCTATTCCGAGTCAATCATTTTTGAGTAATGGGAATATTATGGATGGATTCATTTTGAAGATGTGAAAGTACATGTGATCTAAGTTAAGTGTAGGAACACCCGAGGACTAGACACTCGAGGGAATCATAGAATAGATAGATAAGTATTTTTTATTTTCAATTCTGTTATTTTTTATTTTGTACATGATAAATGTGGATGAATGTTATTTGTGTGTGTCGAGCTCTATCAGTTATTCCTATAGGTTGTAGTTCAAATTTTCAATCATTTAGTTCTGTTCATTTGAAATTCTAGAGCACCCACTCTAGTTTTCAGTTATAAGTTGTTAAGTTTACTTTCTATTAACAGTTAGTCATTAGCCAATAGCTTTTTTCATTTGAATTTTATAGTTTTATTGCAAGTGTTTATTCTTAGGTAATTTATATGCTTTCTAGTTTATCTATCTCATGCTTTCTAGCTTAATGGTCTCATGCTTTCTAGTTTAAATAACTTAATGCTTTTTAGTTTAAATGCTTTCTAGTTAAATTTTTGTTTACAACCATTTCAAGAATTTATAAAATCTAAGAGAGTTATCCAAGATGTCCTCTATTGCATACAACCTTTGAATACTACCTGGTCGATATAATTGATGTATTTTCAACTAAAATAATAGGACCTAAGGACAACTTGTCACTTTTTGGCACCATTATTGGGGAACCATTCCTTTTCTAGTGTTAGTAGGAGATTGCTTGAATACCTCTTTTTAAAAAAAAATATAGATAGTTGCTAGGATTATTTTTTTGCATGGTTAGGAAACAAGGCTCATACAAAATATTTATACCAAAAACTCCCTCAAAAGATATTCCAACCACAAGCATGGAGGAAGAAGTCTTAGCTAAAAAACTTATCAAAGAATTGATCAAGCGGGATCAACCTGAGACCTCCTAGTATACCCCCAAAATTCACCCAATAGAACAAATATTTGTAGAGGAGAGAATTCATTTGCATACCCCTCAACTTCAACTATTAGAGATTTTTTTTGAAGAGGAACACATTCCTTTTTATGTCATGGGTGACTATAAAAATGTCGCTAACCTAAGACCGGGAGTGCAGAAATTTACCTATCCTATTGCTCTCGACCAAGATGATGATACTCCTATGAAAAATATTTCACCATCCCACTTACCAACCTTAAGAGGTTTATCCTTTGAAGATCCTGACCAGTTCATTTTTGAGTTTAAAACTTTGTGTCAAACGTATGACTACAAAAATGATAACCTAAAACTGAAGCTCTTTCCCTCTACTTTGAAGGACACTGCAATGTGTTGGTTTATGGGATTAGCTTTAGGGTCGATATCCACCTGGGATGACATGCAGACTAATTTTTTGGACAAATACCAAAGTTACTCTAGAGTCAACGATAGGAAAGAGGTGTTATTCAAACTAAGACAAAATGAAGATGAAAGTTTAGAAGATTACCTATAAATGTTCATCTTCTTATCTAAACATTGTGGAAAAGAAGCCATAAGTTTGGAAATTCTAAAGACCATATTTCTCAAAGTACTTGATGAAGATGCTAGGATGAGTCTAGATTTAATGGAAAAAGGAGATGTGCCCCACCTTGGACTTAAAAAATCACTGACTTATGCTGAAATTTCTCCTGTACTCGAGGAGGTATTTGTAAAAATACACTATTTAGACATTCTAATGAGATAGGTAAACTACGTGAGGAAATTGTAAATCTCAAAACTGACATTCTTGTTCAATCAAACACCACATTGGATGGAATATAGGACAAAATATGTAATCCTACGACCTTATCCATCTATTGTCCTAGGTGTTGAAACAAACATTTCTAAAGAGAATGCCCTTTGGATGAAATTAACGTTTGCCAAGTTTGTGAGAAGAGTCATGCCACTGATCAATGTGAGATCGTAAATGCAATCAAGAATTCCAAGAAAAGGACATCTCAAGTTGAGGAGGAGGTCAACTTTGTAAATCAGCAACCTAGAGGGAATTTCTCTTACAACCAAAATTCAAATCCCTCTTGGTGGCCCCCAAACAATTGGAATAACAATCAATGGGTGACCCCTTGGCCTCATGCACCACCTAATTGGGAGATTATCCTTGGAGACCACTTGAGTGGGAAAACCAGTCCTAGGGAAACCCTCAATGGAAAAACCAAATTCAACAACAATGGTATCCTCCACAAAATCCTATGCCTCAATGGAATATAACTCAAAATTATTTTTATACCGGGCCAAGAAGGATGCCTAATCCATAACAGAATCTTTTACTAGCTCATGATAACCCTCAACAAAATGAGTAGGTCAACCAACCACAACTTCCAACACAACCTGTCCCTAATCCAAAGAATAATTGTCAAAATACCCCAGTGTATTCTACAGAATAGGAAAATGTGACTGGACCGAATGCCATCCATTGTGGAAACCTATAGGTTAAGGTCAGGAAAAAAATCCAATAGAATACCATAGTTGAGATATTGGATGAGCCAATTAAAGAATCTACTAAAACAACCAAGACATCTTCCAAACTTTTAGAGAAAAATCCAGTGAGTAATCAAGACAAGACCCTTCCACAATCCTCATCTGGAATTTACAAGCTACCTCAAGAGGAGGGTGGCCAACATCCAACTGATATTTTAAAGAAGAAATCCACCTTGAAAGATAAAAATCAAGTGCCTTTTTTAGAGCATCTCAAACCAACAGTCTTGAAAGAATCTTCGAAAATGACCTTATCCACTGAAACTGTGCTGATACAAGAGATTAAACAACTACAAATTGAGGTTCCTTTGTTACAAGAGACTAAATGGATTCTTGAACTAAACCAATTGATTAAACAGTTGTGCATCAAAACATTAGGAAGGAAACCAAAAAAGATTAATACTGTTCACATAAATGGTTACCTAGCTGAATTTTTTGGTGAAAAAAACACAACTCTTAAATATGATGACCTAGGAAGTCCACTTATAATAGTGAAAATTAATAAGGTAGCCATACCTAATGTACTTGTGGACCTAGGAGTAGCCATTAATATAATGACAGTTGATGTAATTGAAAATTTGGGACTCACTGATTTACGTCCCATAACTACAGTGTTGCAAATCGAAAATCAATCCATTGCTATTCCCAAAGGTGTTATAGAAAATTTTGTTGTTAAGGTTGACGATTGGGAATATCTAGTATACTTCCAAGTAATCCAGTCTCACACGAAAGGATAGTTATCCGATAATCCTAGGAAGACCGTGGCTAGCTAACATTGTAACCAAGATTGACTGCAGAGACCTGGAGGAATGACCATTCCACATGGTCCTAATAGAAAACATTTATTCATGTATCCTCTTGCTAAACCTGCTGAACATAACAAAGTTTGGGTTGATGAACTAGATGGTCCTAATGAACAAGAGAATCTAGTCTCGCTAGCTATGGAAGTCATTAAACAACATGGTGAAGAGTTGGAAGATGAATTGGAAAACAATATGGAAGATCTTACCATGGACACAAGTGATGAAGAAATGTTAGACGTAGATGAGATTCTAGGGGATCCAATCAATGTTGATCACACTGAACTTGATTACACCAGCTTCATGGGATTACCTTGTCCTCTAGCTAATATCATTCCAAAGATAGATCACTTCTTGGAAGATATTGCCAAAATCCATAAAACCATACCACATAGCTATCCTCTAAACACTTTGACTAGAGAAGCTTATACTGTCACCTCTAACCATCTAGGGGTCAAAACCATCATGTTATTACTGGGAAAAGTTTTGAATATCAACAAGTGGTTGACAGAGCCAAAAGAGCATAAATTGTTTGATATTTTGGTGAATATATCTAAAGCTTTTGCTTGGGATTATACAAACATGAGAGAAATACACCCGAGTGTTTGTAACAATCACATCTATACTGAGGATGTTAGACCTGTTCATCAACCACAATGAAGGTTCAATCCTGCTTTGAAAGACATCATTAAAATTGAAATTGAGAAACTCTTGCGAGTAGGATTTATCTATCCCATTTCTGACAGCAAATGGGTTTCACCTCTGGTGGTGGTCCAAAGAAAAATGGGAATTGGAGAGTGTGTGTTGATTATAGAGAACTTAACAAGGATACCCATAGAGATTACTTCACTCTACTATTCGTAGACCAATTCTTGGAAAATTTGGCTGGAAGGAAGTATTTCTCATTCCTAGATGGATTTAGCGGATATAACCAAATACAAGTTGTAGCTGAAGAATAGGAAAAGACAACTTTTAATTTCCCTTGGGGAATGTTCGCATATCATGTCCTTCCCTTTGGGCTATGCAACACTCCTGCAACATTTCAGAGAGCTATCCTGGCAATATTTGCTGAGTTAGTGAATGATTGTGTGGAAGTCTATATGGACAACTTAACTGTGTATGGATCAACTTTTGATGAAGGCATACAAAATATAGATAAATTATTGAAGTGATGTGAGGATCATCGGTTATCCATGAGTCACGAAAAAATTTCTAATAATGATGGAATGAGGAATAGTATTGGGACACCACATTTTAGTTGAAGGGATAAAAGTGGATCCTAAGAAAATTAAGGTGATACAACAACTTGAGACTCTAAAAAAAAAAACTGACATTAGAAGTTTCTTAGGACATGATGGATACAACTAGAGATTCATATAAAATTTCAGCGAGATCACAGACCCTATGTTTTCCCTCCTCCAAAAGAATGTAGATTTTTTTTGGACACTAGAGTGTCCATCATAATTTGAGATTATTAAGGAGAAAATCATCTCTGCTCCTGTCCTACATGGACCTAATTGGAACCTTCTGCTCTATATTTATGTAGATGCTTCTAGTTTTTCTATTAGAGCGGTATTAGGTTAGGAAGACGAGAATGGGGGAAAGTATGCTATATATTTCATTAGTAAGAACTTGACTCCCTATGAATGGAATTACACCACCATGGAGAAATAAGTTTTAGGTATAGTTCATGCAATCAAGAAGTTTGGACATTAAATTATAGGGTACAAAGTAACTGTGTTCACATACCATTCAGCCATCGAGTACCTAATGAACAAACCTATAGTAAATGAAAGGATAATTGGGTGGTTATTGATTTTACAAGAATTCAACATTACCATTATTGAAAAACCAAGGAAGTTTAACGTAGTTGTAGATTTCTTATCTTAGATCGAACAAGATAATGGAGATTGTGCTCCTATGCAAGATGAATTCCTAGACGAAAATATGTTTTCCATCACCACTAAAACCCCTTGGTTTTTTGATATCACCAATTATTTGGCCACTTCAAAACTTTCACTAGATTTTACGTCAAAAAAAAAGAAACACCTTTTTCGAGAAAGTGCTTCGTTCAAATGGATTAATGGAATATTATTTTGATGTGGTCTTGATATGGTTTTATGACGTTGTGTTAGGGTAGATGAAATATATAGTATACTTAGAACTTGCCATGATGACCCCTCTAGAGGCCATTATTCTACCAGGAGAACGTCCCATAAGATTTTGGGTGTAGGATATTATTGACCCTTTATGCATAAAGATGCAAAAAATATGTTCGCCGCTGTGATAAATTCCAAAGAGTGGGGAGACCTATTGCTTTTAATGAAATGCCTCTCCAACCACAAGTAGTCCTTGAACCATTTGAAAAGTGGGGATTGGATTTTATCAGTCCTATAGACCCCCTTCACAAGGAAAAGAGTACATGTTAGTCTGTATTGACTATCTGACCAAGTGGGTAGAAGTTCAAGCTCTAAGAGTCACTATGGAAGAACAAGTAGCTAACTTCTTGTATAATAAGATTTTTCTCAGATTTGGAGCCCCTAGAACAATTGTCACAAATCAAAGACCCTAGTTTATGTCAAAAGTGTTGTTAGCTTTTGTTGATCATTTCCAGGTGAGCCATAAGAAGTCATCACCCTATCACCCACAAGCGAATGGTCAAGTAGAAGTCACTAACAAGGAGCTAGAGAAATTTTTAACAAAAATAGTTTCATCAAGGAGAAAAGACTAGGCCAAAAAACTACCTGAAGTAGTTTGGGCTTATAACATAACTTGGAAAACAAGCACTAGTTTTTGTCCATATGAGTTATTTTTTTGGAATAAACCTCTTCTACCCATTGAATTTAGATTGAAAACCCTAAGAACAACAATGGAGTTAGGTTTATATCTCAAACAAGCCTAGGTTGAAGGAGTCCTACAACTTAGTGAATTAGATGAACTTCATTTAGATGTTGTCCACCAAACTAAACTAGTGCAACAACAAAAAAAGACTTGGCATGATAAACATATAAAGGAAAAAGAGTTCCATATGGGGATTGGGCATTGTTATTCGATTCCTGATGTAAAGATCACCAAGGGAAACCAAGGACTCATTGGTTGGGGCCATATGAAATTTTTAAAGTATTTCCAAATGGTGCAGTCCAACTCAAACCCATTGATGGTGACACTCACCCTCTTAGTCAATGGTCATCGATTACACATCTACCACAAACTTTTCAATAAAGAGGAATTTACGAAGATGGTAGAAATGCAAGGAGAAATCCAATGCATTGACTCTACTATGGCAGAGAAAATGTAGTTTTCATAATCTAAGTCACAGAAAAAAAACTTAACTTTTCTTGTGTATGCATTTACTTTACTTTAGAGCATTTCTTTTGAATTCTTCATCTTTTGGACTTGGCTAAATTTTTCTTCCATCTTCTAGGATTTTCTTTTAATCAAACAAATTTTTTGACACATCTTGCTGTGATGCTCTAGAACTTGTTGGCTAGGTTGCTGCGATGCTCCAAAAATTGTATGCCTGACTGGTGCCATTCCTTGTTTTAGTCCTACAGTCTAACACATTTAAATGATGCTCTGGAAAGTCTAAGTCCACATTCCTTCATTTTGCTTCCTCCTTCTGACGACATCTTTTAGTGATCCTCCAGAAATTTTCTTGCTACATTCCAGCTGCATCTTTCAGCGATGCTCTGACATTTTTATGTTTCTTCCTTTGGAGGCATATTTCGACGATGCTACAAAAAAATTGCTTTCTTCCCTTGGCAACATCTTTTAGTGATGCTCCAGAAATTTTGTTGCTGCTTCCAACTACATCTTTCAGCAATGCTCTAGAAATTTTGTTACTTATTTCAGTGCATCTTTCATCGATGCTCTAAATTTTTGTTGCTGCATTCCAACAACATCTTTCAATGATGCTCCAAAATTTTCTTTTTCACTTTGGCTACATCTCTCAGTGATGCTCCAAAAATTTTCTACTTCACTTTTTCATTCCGGAAACATCTCTCAGCATGCTCCAAAATTTTTGTTCTTCATCCTGACTTCATCTTCTAGTGATGCTCTAGACTTTTGTAAATTCTCTTCTTTTCTAAATGCTATGATAATTCCAAGCATTATACACATGCTCATTATTAATTTTTTGCCACCACCTTCAAAATCCATGTCCTACACTGCCATCATCATAATAAATCAAAATTATTATGACTATTTTTCATCATAATAATTACAATATTAATTATCCATTCCATCTCCCTTCATAATAAATTCATCACCACCCTCGCCATCTCATCCAATTATACTGTTACGTCAGGAAAGTTAAGTGATTTTCAAATCGATGACGAGACGTAAGGTATGTACATATTTTACTTTAAGTAGGTAATTATTTTGAATAAAATTAAATAAACTGGCACTACTGCCACCCTTTCCAAACTAAGTAACTTGTACGAACTATACTCTCACTTCAAATGCAAAAATTCATACGCTCTTTTCCATGCAAAGTCATGATTTCAATACAGTGAAGCCAAAATTCCATAATTAGTTCATGTCAAAGTACGAGTGATTGAAGATTTTACATTTTATTTAATCTACGTCTCAGTTTCATTTAAACAGTTTTTCAAACTTTTGAATGCCACAAAATTTAGTAGAAACTAAGCATAATCAAAAGAAAGTGACAGCATGGGAGGAGCCAAGAGGAAATTAGAGCCATCTTCCACAAACAAGTTGTTGGCACTAGGTAAAATTTTAGAACTATTTCAGAGGGTTGGATGGCTGGAGTTTATGAAGAAATTTGAAGGGCACAATGAGTAGCTGGTTAAAGAATTTTTAAACAAACATTTTAGATGGGAAACCAATTATGTGTAGGAAGAAATTAAAGGTAAGCCCTCGAGTCATTTCTCATCTATCTGGTACTACAAATGAGGGTATAAATTTATCGACAACTACAAATATTTCTTATCAGAAAATGGTAGAGATTTTCAGTAGGGAAGGGGAACCTCAACCTTTATTAACTATAAATACCCGAGGGAAAAAATTCCAAAGAATTTCCATTTTCAGAGCCATGGAGAATGAAATTTTTCTGAATAATCAAGTATTTTACTTGTGAAGAAAAATGTTCCATAGTAGTTGGGTCCCCTTTTCAATTGTTGACCCATTTGCACCATGGCACCAAAAACCCTGAATTCAGTGTCAACATTCCCACTTTTCTTAGTGATTCCATTGTTACCATGATTGGAAAGTTTAAAATTGGGTTGGGTCCACTAAAATGTCATTGCCTCATACATTTAGTTTGCAAATATAATTTCTTGAAGAAAGGGAGAACTGAACAAAAATGGCAAAAAATCCTTCAAAAATTTGAGAACCCTATGCCAATAAGACATATAGAGGAAGGAGAGCCCTCTAATTTGGCAGCTCAAAATTTGGAGGAACCTTCTCTTAAACCTCAAAATTCTAAGGGGGGTCCTAACAATGAGGCATCTAAAAATATAATATACCCTTTATACCCTCAGGAAGAACCAGTTGCACAAAATGTATCAGAGGCTCTAGAAAAACTAGAAGATATGGACCTAGAAATGTCAGAAGATGAGACTACTCATCCCTATAAAAATGGAAAGGGACCTAGAATAGAGGAACACAAGCCTTCCCCTTTGAGAAGAAGCAAGATATTTTCTTCTAAGATTACTTATGTTGCAGCTTTTGATCATCTGCATATCCCTAAAAAAATGACGGAGTAGGTAGCCCCAAGAAACTATTGCACAAACATGTGAAAAAGAGGCTCAACCAAGTCTAGAAACAACCCAACCAAATGAATATGAAAACGAAAATGTCTCATTTGAGACAAGACAAGAGGAAATAAGATAACAACGACCCCATGTTGTAATTATTGAGGATGAGCCTCTGGAATCACCTTCTCCTTTTCACCAGTCAATGGAAACACAGTAAGGTGATATGGCTCACCTAAGTGAAAATTTGTCTTTCCCAATTTCCAATGATATAGAGTTGGACCCACTAGAGGTGCATGACAACAAAAATGTGATTGATGAAAATATAGAAGCTTTTGTTTTTCTCCTCTTTGTTCTAATATATAGATTGAAATTTTTGATAGTATGAAAACAAAATTAGATGAGTTGAAAATAGAAAATGTTCAGTTAAAACTCAATCTATAGAAAAATAAAGAATAAGTAAATTAGAAAAAAGAGGAAATAGATGTACAAAATGCAATTGTGAAGAAAAAATATCAAGAAATTATAGCTTTGAAGGCTCAACTTGAGCAAAAAGATAAATTTATGGAGAGTGGAGTCACTGAAAAAGTAACCCTTCTACTTTTTCTGACTTGTTCAGGCCCTCCTTGTGATTTTGGCTTAATGTTACCTTCATTTGATGCTGTAATGTGGATAACACATTCACATTAGGTCTTCGGCCCTTGTGAACTAGTGGATTTTAATGATGCCTTACAAAAGTGTTGTTAAGTGTTGTAATACACTTTTACACTTTTCTAGTGTTTTATTAAATAGTTAAGTATAATAAACATAATTTTAAACATAATCAACTTTAATCCTGACTTATTTAGAGTGTTGTAACACACTTTCACATTTATCTAGGATTTTCATTAATAATTGGGCTTTCTTATGCTTTATTTGACCCTTTTTTGAATCCATAAGCCTCATTTATTACATCTTTTCAAGAATAATCTTGACACCAATTATTGACCAATCATAATTTAGGTGTTCTTGGCTTGTGTGGCCCATATTTAGTGTCTAGGACTCATTTTCCACCTTGGGTGAATGAGTCCCACCTAGGTCTTTTTGGCCCCAATGCAGGTTTCACACATTTCTAAGCACTTTTCATTTTTGATCCCATACATTAGGCCTGGGTGGAATCATTAGCCACCTTGGATGAATGAGTCTCGTGTGACCAAAATTCAAATTTAATTCAAATTTATGATGGGGTTTTATTCTCCTAGAACCGATGTTGTCTTGTAGTGTTATAATTCTAGGAAGTATTGTATAATTGAGTATAAATACAAGGTTCTTTCACTCATATTTTCACCTAGCAATATATCAAGCAATCAAGTGATACCTAACATTCAAGATAGTTCACAAGAGCATTTGAGCATTCATAAGAGCATTAAAGGAATTCAAGGGAATATTATCAAGCATTTTAGAGCAACATTCAAGTGCCAATCATCATGTCAAGGATTTCATTCTTCATGTTTGTTATTGTGCTAACAATTGTGATGTGGAGTTGATCATTCAAGCAAACATTACATTCAAGATCTATCTCCATTCAAGCAAGATTCCAAGTCTACATCCAGTGGAGCCATAAAGCCATTACTTGTTTGCAACACCTTATTACTAGGGTTTGGTCTAGGTTGCAGATTTTTCAAGAAGCAAAGTTGGAGAAAAGTCGTCAAATCCTTAAAAGTTGTCAAAGTTGTCATTTATCCTTGGAGAAGCTTGGAGAAGACCTACAGGTGGCAATTTACAGTTTCAGATTTGGAAGCCAGTCAAAAAGAGCAAAGAAGACTGAGAGGAATGAAATCAGGTCCAAAACTTAAAAAAAAATAGAAGTGGACTGATTCACCACAAGTGGCAAATGAGTCCCACTATACAGGCCTGACAGAGATTTTTCATAGATTTGGATACCCTTTTGGCTAAAACTTGTATATACACATTTCCCTAAAAACCAGACTGTTTCGCCCAACTTGGTGAATGAGTCCCAGTCAACATCAACAATAGATTTTTTTATTGATCTAGACCTCCATCATGCATTCTTCAATCTCCCAATTGCACACTTCTAGTTTCATAGCTTTCTATTGCATTTTGTTTATCTTTTTAAGTCATTTAGGGTTAGTTTGCATCAAACTAGGGTTTTTTTTTTACAACTTGCCTTGCATTATTTTTTCCAAGTCTAAACTTGTTGGTGAACCCCTCATTAAATATCATTTAGCCTCTAGGACAACCCTATTGCAGGATTTCAATATCCTTTGCATTGAGATCTCTAGGGTTATCCTTGAGTGGAGTCTCTTTGAAAGTGGGTGTGAATACATATCATCACATGACAACATTTTCAGAGGTTCCAAAGAGTTTCAATTTTAGGTGCAACAATGGAATGAGGAAGGTAAATGGTATTTGACAATTTTTTCTAAAAAAGACAAACAAATTAAAGGTCTAACTGATAATTTGATGCAAACTCTCCAAGCATTTGCAGAAAAATAAGAAACACAGAAAGATGAACTCAATACAACCTTGAGTAGGACTGTTGAACTCGAACAAGACTTCGAAGAAATTAAGATAAAGTGACAAATGGAATTGAAGGAAATCCAAATTGAGCTGATCAAGATGGAGTGGTCCCGAGTCCTTATTCCTCCAATGCTAACAAAATGGATGGAAATATGTTATTTCATGAAACAAGTAGGGGTAGGGATAGAGAATGCCAGGCTAAAGAAGGAAATAGTTTTTTTAAAAGAATCATATGATAGGCTTTATCAAGCTAAGATAGATGCATGGCAAATTGGGGAACTATTATTAGCCTGTAGGAAGCCATCTAGACTATATTCTATTTTTTTGAATGAGCAATTGTTAAGATGAAAATTATTGAGAATTTTTTTCAATCTACCTCATGATCCAAATGATGAGAAATTTTTAAAAGCATTTAAAGAGTCAACACCTACTCAATAGAACCTACTATGTGAATTCTTTGTGCATAATTTGTTCTTAGAAATGCATACTGGTTTCTTTGTTAATCTCTTTGTTGGGGAAGTTCAACTCCATGCATTCATGTCCACTCTACAAAATTAGATTCAGTGGTAAGAAAGGACTAGAGAGTATCTACGGGTAGAAAGGATTGCGGGGCTTTAGATGAGATACCCAAATAGGAAACCCCTTGCTTTTAAAGCTTGATTATGAGGCATGAAGATTTATGAAAATGTGAGGAATAAATATAATGATAAACTTCAGATATGTTATGAGAATTTCACACTCTAGGGGCCAAGATTGATCAAAAAAGCATGGAGTGCTACACTCCTCTACTGATGTATCTTAAAAAGAGGGAGGTGATCTCACTTACCAATATAAGGTGGTCCTATAGGAGGACCAAGGAATTGGCATAAATACTTCAGTAGCTTAAGACCAAATGGATAGGAATGAAGTATAGACCTCCATTACTTCTTTCACCACCCCCTATAGTACTTGTTACTATAGAGTAGAATTTGAATAAATTACATTCATGGGAAGTAAGGGTTAGATACAATAAGGGTTTTATTAAGAATCCTAGTGATTGGGATAGAGAGGTAGAGGATCCATATGACCTCAGTGCCAAATACAATGAGATAAATAGGAATAGGGATATGGAAAGGTAGAGAGCATAGCAAAGAGCAGGAGGACCTTCTCAATCTTAGGAAGGGGAGAAATGATGAGGTATAAATAACCTCATAATTATTAATAATCCAAAAACACTTTGTTATCCTTGCCAATCACTTTATCGCTGCCAATTGTTTATTTTTTGTTAAAAATTTATAACCTCATAATTATTAATAAGCCAAAAACCCTTTGTCATCCTTGCTAATCATTTTATATATGTTACCACCAAAATAATGATACAATGATAATGTTATTATGTTCTGATATGCCTTGAACAATATTCGGTTATGTCTTGGTTACACTTTTATATGAATACAAAAATATTGTCAATCGTATTATGAGTCAATCATTTTTGAGTAATGGGAATATCATGGATGGATTTGTTTTGAAGATGTGAAAGTACATATGATTTGAGTTAAGCATAGGAACAATCAAGAGTTGGCCACTCGAGGGAAACATAAAATAGATAGATAAGTATTTTCATTTTCAATTTTGTTATTTTTATTTTGTACATGACAAATGTGGATGAGTGTTATTTGTGTGTGTCAAGCTCTGTTAGTTATTCTTAGAGTTTGCAATTCAAATTCGCAATCATTTAGTTCTGTTCATTTGAAATTCTAGAGCACCCACTTTGGTTGTCAATTACAAGTTGTTAAGTTTACTTTTTGTTAACAATTAGTCATTAGCCAATAGTTTTTTTCATTTGAATTTTACATTTTTACTACAAGTGTTTCTTCTTAGGTAATTTATATGCTTTCTAGTTTAGGTATCTCATGCTTTCGAGTTTAAATAAATTCATGCTTTTTAGTTTAAATTATTTCTAGTTAAATTTTTGTTTACAACCGTTTCAAGAATTTAGAAAATATAAGAGAGTTAGTCAAGATGTCCCCTATTGCATACAACCTTTGAACACTACCCGATTGATATAATTGATGCATTTTCAACTAAAGCGATAGGACCTAAGGACAACCTGTTAGGGGTCTTGTGGCATACCTTTTCATTGTTCCCATGGACTCTTTTGTGCTGTATAAAAGAGTTGTCCATCATCTCCTTCAATTGGCTGAAAATCAAGTTTCTCAACTTTATCTTGCTAGATACTAGCCACTCTCTTGCATTTATAGTTTTCTTTTCTTTGCCTATAACTTGGACAATATTCAGTGAGCATAACTTCAACTTCCTCTTACTTTTTATTAATGTGGAGAGTATTCAACTAAGTTTCTAAGTGGTTGATGATGTACTCCTTCATGTTGGATAACATGTTGCTTAATTCTATCTTTGAGACCCCTATAGATGATTTACAAATTGTGGATGTCCTATCTCCTCTTAGCCTTTTAGTAAAGGTCTAAGAATAATTCCTGCAGACCTCAAAGATTTGTTGAAATGGTATCTGAAAAATATCTCATTGTCTAATGAGGTTGAAGACATCCATGCAGTCATCATTGAATCCCCTCAAAAATACCAACTTGAGGGACTCCTCTAACAACTTGTTTTGTGTGTCTTTATTTAAAACAAACTTAAATCTCTCCACATAATCTTCTCATGGCTCATCATCTTTCTATGACATTATGAAAAATATTATCTTTCCTCCTATCAGGTCCCCAATAGTTCTAGTACTTCTCTATGAAAAATGTCTTCATAGTATCCTAATCAAGAACAACATCCCTTCCTAATCTCATGAACCATCTTAGGGCTGCATCCTTTAGAGTTGTAGGGAAGATTTTGAGCCTATGAGCATCGATAGTATAATCATAACTTCTGCATAAGACATAAAATTCAAATAGAAATGTATATGGGTCCTTATTCATCAACCCATAAAAGAATGGTAGAGTTGAAGGAGGGATATTCTTCAGTGTTGTAGCCCTTTCTTGGTTTGTGATGGGGAACTCAAATGGTGGACATTCAAGATCATCATCCATTTCATCCCCCATGGCGTGGTATGTTCCCTCTATCTATGTGCTACATGTTGGTGAAAAGGAAATTTCTTCTTCAATGTTACCTTCACTCTGAGTACTGGATTTACCAATTTTTACTAGGGCTTCTTGGCATGAAGAGGGAAGAAATTTTCCCAAGGAGTCTCTCTACCTCTGCATACATGAAATATGGCTTTATATTCAGTGGTCCTATAAACTAAGAATGCTTGTACAAATAATTCTATGAAGATAACACCATCCCTAACAATGACGCCAAAAATGTAGAGTCTTAACTATTGTGTTGTAAACTTGGTAATACCTACACAATTTAGAGGTTTAACTAACTGAATAGTTGACTCAACATTGCAAGGCTACATTAAAATTTCAACCTAGGGTTTGCAATTTTTTGATGTTGCAACATAATATATGCCTTAAAAGACTCAAAATTACCTAACCTATACTAATCAAATTATTCTACTTGCTAGAAATTCATAGAATTGCAAAATAGTAAAAGACATAACTAGAACTAGTGGCTATGAGTACTTACAACTTAGACTATAACTGAACTATTACTAATAGAATGTTACTGTACCAAATTAAAACTAATGAAAACTAAATTAATCTTTGGAGTACTATAGTTTAACCATTCTATGCATGTTCATGAGCATTCATTAACAATAAGTAAGGTATAAGATTCTAGTTAACTTTTATAAAGTTTAGAAATGATGATAAATAAGAAACAACTGTTAACAAAAATAAATAACTAAAAATGAAGTGAGGAAAAATACCTTGAGCAACATGCTCAAGTGGTTGTTCTCACTTTAACTAAACCAAAATCTAACTAAATGATATTACACAACCAATGAAGTTAATTTCATTCATTGCTTATTAGGAAAGATTACAAAATATCTTTGCATAGATTGTATTCAATCATTCTGAATATTTATCATGTTTTGAAATTGAAAATAATTGATAACATAAGACTAAAAAATCAACTAACTAATCTAAGGATTCAACCAACAACTATATACAAGCTTGATGGAATCTTATTCAAAACAAAAACTAATCAAAATCATTAACTTTCCACTCTGAGATATCAAAGCATATAGTTAAGAATTGAAATGTTCAAACTAATTGAAAATGAAGAAGAATCCTAATAGGATAAAACTCTACAAAAAAGACTTGCATATAAACACACAAAACCTTGTCAAGATCGTATCAATCAAAGGAGTCCTCCTCTTCATTGCATATTAATTGGTTATAATAACACACACTCAACCTTAATCAAGTGCCTTTAATCAACAATCAACATGTTCAACTTAACTTGGAACTCCCCTATTTCATTGTTCCAATCTCCTTTTTTTGTGGGTTCAATCTACAATTGCTTGATACCACAGTTCCTCTTTAGCTACAAACAAGTTAAATTTTTCAAAGCATGTATAGAAGGATAAATATCACAATTAAAACATAGCATTCCATCAAAATTTCATACATATCTTCATATAAACCATACAATACTAGTATATTCTAACCATATTTCAATAATTATATTTTAGGTTCAAGTCTGCATAATAGATATGAAAGGATAGTATAATATAGGAGCACTATCTAGAAAATGTATCTAAAAGTGTCTCAAAATAGGTAGGAAAAAAAATAGAAAATGAGCTAATATGTGGACCCATCAATAGGCATGTGCAGTATACACATTCTCACACTCAATAAATTGGAAACTACACTTACATTATAAACAAGGGAAACACACTTGATAATGTATTACTATAATGAAGAACACAATATATGAAAAGGGAGGAAAAATAGTAAGTAAGAGTTTAAGAAATATCATATCTCTTAGGAATGTATAGTATACATGTACTCATGCACAACAAATTGGGAACTACACTTACATTGTAAACAAGGGAAACACACCTTTTAATGTATGGATCTACTGTAGAAAAATATAAGGCAAAGGGATGGAAAACAACACTTACGTTCTATACAAGGGAAAAAAATTTGATAACCTATCACTATAATGAAGGATAAAGTAAATGAAAAGGAATGAAAAATAGTAAGAGTTTAAAAATATCATATCTCATAGGCATGTATAGTATACACATACTCACACACAACAAATTGGAAACTACACTTACATTGTAAACAAGGGAAACACACCTAATAACATATGATTGTGATGAAGGAAAAAATATATGAAAACGGATGAAAAAAATAAGAGTTTATCATATCTCATATCTTTTAGGAATGTTTAGTATACACACACTCACACACAATAAATTGTGAACTACACTTACATTATAAACAAGGGAAACACACCTGTTAATGTATGAATCTACCATAACAAAATATAAGGCAAAGGGATGGAAAAAATTAAGTCAAATATTAAAAAATCTCATATCTTAAAGGCATGTACATCATACACATATTCACACACAACAAACTGGGAAGCACACTTAGATTTTATAGTAGGGAAACACAACTATTTAACTATGACTATAATGATTTCAATATAAACCATAGGGAAACACAACTACTAACCTATGAATGTAATGATTGTAATGAAGAATAGTATAAAGCTTACAAATGAAAAATAGTAAGAGTTTAACAAATCTCACATCTTTTGTGCATGACCTGTTGGACTCAAAGGAACACTAAGAGGTGGGGGGGGGGGTGAATCAATGTTCAACAAATCTTAACTTTCATTAATCTGAAGCTTAAACCATTCTGACATTACATTAAAGAAAAATATGCAATCATTCAAAGGAAACATTCATAACACCATAACACATAGACGTTGTGTGGAAACCCTGTTAGGGGAAAAACCACAATGGAGGTTAATCCACAATTTGAGTACTCAAAATATAATTGTTTAAAAAAGGGAATGCACTTGCATTTAGGCACACTGCCTAGAGCTCACTGCTCAAGAGAAAGACTCACTGCCTTACAAAATTTAGATTAAGACCATCTGAAGGGTGAATTGAGATAGTAGCATCTATTTATGCTAAGTTATAGTTCTGATGAAGCTCATAGATTTGGTTTTGGATTTGGTTTTTGATCCTGCACTTCACTCTCCTCTGTTCTGCTCTTTTCTACTCTTTGCATCACTTATGATCAAATTCAAACTACTGAATCTTGCACTACACAATAATATATTACAAATTCTCACTTCTACACACATAATTTTTTTTATATGCTTCCAAAATGATAAAAAACCAATGTCTTATATATATCCGCAATCAAGGATTTATTCATCCATCGGTTGGCTTTATAAAGTATTAAGTTACTTTTATCTTGTCGGCTAGATCCACCACTACATCTTTATGTGCATCCTTCAAAGCCGATTAAGACAAAGAGAGGACCCAAATAACATGTAATCGAGCATGCTGACTTTTAATTAATTACATCTTATAAACCCACAATTACTATCCTTGCAGGGTTGGCATTTTAGCACAGATAATCAACAAATTGGTGCACTGGATCTTCTAGATCACGTACCAGTGAGTGCACATCAAAACAGTCCTTCACCAAGGTATTTCAAACATCAACAAACCTTCCTCAGAGATCCTCAACTCAAAATATATGTCCGATAAGGTGTTTAGATAAACTTTTATGCCTATAATCGGATGCCCTGTTCTTTACTCTATTCTGCCAAAACTATATTGTACATTCAGATGCAAGAATTAAGTTGCATGACTTGGGTTGCCATTAATGACAACACTTACAAGCCATATGCCAACAATCTCCCTATCCATATGCCAATAATCTCCCCTTTGGCATTGATGGCAACACTTAGTGAAAAATGACTAAGTGTTAGAATCATTATAGGTACACTGCCAAAAATTTTACTGCAATTTCTCCCCCTGAGATTTATAAGGCATTCTCTCCTCTTATACTGCTTTCTTTTCTCCCTCTATGGGAAATTTTTCACTGCATCCTCTCCCCCTTTGACATCAATGACAAAGCATGGATGCCATATGCCAAAAATACAAAAAGTGATATTGACAAGATAGAGACAAAACATGTGTTCAAAATCCTCAAGGCTTCAAAAATTTAACACATATATACCTACAATTATCCTCCTTTGATCAAAATTTTAAAAACTTGAAAAAAATTAACTACTATATTTAGAAGATTATTTTATGGTTTTTCTTCACTTCTGGAAGGAACTTCTTCCAACCATCTATTGTAATTCAAATAATAATGATCAAGCTATTGTTGTTGGAAGTCTTGTTAATAATCTCAATGAGAGATTTAGGAATTGTAATTGCTTCTTCTAGTTTCTCACCATTCTTCAATATTTCCACCATCTGCTCCAGCCTACATTCAATTAGATCCTTTACCTTCCAAAAATTATCCACAAGAACATTCTTGGAGAATTGAATTTTTTGTGTGTTCTAGCTGTAGCTCCCAGATTCTTTTCCTGATGATGCCATCCAAATCCTAAGATATGTCAAAGCTTTTTCCAATGTCATTCAATTTTGTTTCAATCTGATCCAACTTCTCTTTGTAATTACTAACTACATAGGGCCAATGGATGCAATAGTTTCAGATGCCTATGGTTGAGTTTATGCATTTACTTAACTCATTCATTTTATTCTTCAGCTTGGAAAGGGATAGTCTAAATTGTTCCTTTAGGTGAGAGACAAATTCACCTTCTTCTTTGCCTTTGTCGTCAGAGCCCATTGATTCTTTGTTGCACTCGATCATCTCTTTAGGTAGAATGTCCTTTAGACTTTCCAATCTTATCTTATAGTGCTCAACATGAGAAGTTAGAACTTCTAGAATCAAGTCATGATCGTATGATGGTCTGACTATTCATAACTTCACAATTTTTTGCATGCCACCTACACCTTGAATAAGTTGCTGTAGATTTTCTTTTGTCAGATCTTCTTCTTCCTCACTACCTTTTTCTTGTTCAGATTCATTTTTCAGTGGATTCTCAGTTTCTTCATCAGATTCTTTGTCTAGAATGTCCACAATTTCTTTCTCTTTTCCTTTTCCCTCAATCCTAGGACCTTTGCTTTCCGAAGGGCTGTATTCAGTAATTTCCTTTTCTCTTTTTTGTCCTTTATCAATGCTATCGGAAGAGGAACCAACTTCGATTGTTCTTATCAGAGGGGAAATATTGACTAATCCACACTTTTCAAGCACATTCTTAAAGAAATTTTCAAATTCCATATCCCAATTAGCCAAGCTCTTAGAATAAGAGTATATCTAATTGCATACCGGTTTGTTTGATTTCCATACTACATTGTCAATTTTTGGAAAGAAATTCAAGAAATATATTACTAGAAATATAATTAAAGTGCCAAACTTGAATGGATAACCTGATTCCTTTGTCAGTTGAACATTCTCCATGAGTTGATCCTTTAACAACCCGCATAGGTTAAAGTCCTGACCTTCAATTATCATTTTGTGAGCAATGTACACTATGCCAACTGATGTAGCTCCTTCTCAATTTCTGTAGAATATTTTATATGTTATTCTATGTGAAATGTACTTCATAATAGGATTCTTGATTGATGCAATCATTAGAGCTCTCTAATCTTTGATTATTTTGATTAGGGTTTTGACCTCTTTGTTTAAGAGAGATTTCTTCCTGGGAACATCTCCGACTTTGCAAAATCCAGTTAAGTTCTCAATTGCCTCTTTTAAAATGATGTAAGGTTTTTCCAAAGTTAAAACATCATCATGTAATCTTCTCAATATGAATTTCATGAATTAAGCATTCTCAAAGTATGGAAACTCACTCCACATATCCAAATTTCCATGTTTAGCTTGACTCAATTGCTTTAATTCATCAAGCAGTAAAAAATTCCTCATAGACCTGATATTTGCATTGTTATATTCATCTAGAGTGATCGATCCTTTGATTTGTTCCATTTCTTTCCGTATCTAGGGTTTGCAACCGAACACCAAATTGTATGAAAATTTTGAGAATAATTTGAAATACCTGATAAATTTTGAGATTTGCTAATGAATCAATTTTACTGCTTCATAATCCATCTATCGAGTGCTCTCCTTCTGCTCTTCTTTGATGCAAAGTGAAAAATGATGGTTCCAACTCGTCTTTTATAACTCACACATGTGCAATAAATGAATTTTCCCTAAGTTTTATGGAGACTCTGTTTTCCCAAACGATGATAGAAAAATCTTCTGTGGGCCTAGGAATTGTCTGAGTTCTCTTTGCTAAAGTTATCCAATACTTCTGTACACCATAATTACACCTTCTTGAATATTCTCTATGTTTCGGTACCATCCAAGGCAGGGGAGGAGGGGTTTTCTTGAAATACTCCCCCTAGGCTAGTGGCCTGAAATCAATTACCAGAAGAGTTACTGGAGGCACATTCTGGTATGGAACCATTTCCAACATTAGAATCATTTTTATTTACCCATGTCTTCTTCATTTGATCTCTAATTTCATCCGTAGTTACCTTTTCTTTCCTTTTATCATTTTTCTCTATATTTCTGCCTCTGTATACCAGACCTCTTCTATCTACATTTTTGTTTCTACAGAATCTTACAATATGACCATACTTGTTACAGTTGTAACACATAATGCTTTCTTGTCCCGACCAATCATTCCAATGACTTCTTCTAGATCTGAATTGATTAGAAATATGCCCAAGTTTCCCACATGTATAACATTCAACATTTCTTCTATAAACAAAGTAACTTGACACATTTTTGCACTCAATTGATTTATGACCAAATTTTTTAGAATTGAAACACTGACCAAAGAATGATGGAATTATTGATTTCATATTACTTCTACACTGAGCAACCATATGACCAAACTTATTACAAGCAAAATAATATCCATTAAACTTTTGTGCATTAGGTTGTCTTACCAGATATCTTCCATTTTTTTTCTATCTGAAATTATTTTGTCTTGATCTGGAACTTTCTACCTTTTCCTATCCAAGACCTCTCTTATCATTTCCACTCTTCTATCCTTGAGTCAACTTATCAAGTTTTACTGAACTGATCTTAAAATTTTCTCTGTATTCATTTGCAATGAAAAGATCATTTCTAAGAGTAACAATCTGCTTACCAAGTTCTTCTTCATTGTTTCTGGTTCTTTGAAGTTCACTTTCCAACTGAGTGAATTCATTTTTTATTCTATTGCATTCATCAGATTTCTCTTTCAAGGTCTAAGAAAGATTTTCCTCATTTCTCTTCCTTTCTTCAATTTCTTTAGTCATCTTCATCATCATAGATTCCATCTCATGTTTTAGGTTTGTATTGTCTCTAGCAATATTTTCACATTCTTCGGTTATTTCCTTCAAGGTTTGATTCAAGTGAGCATCATCCATGTTTTCACTCTCCTTTTGTTTAATTTGATCACAAATATCTTTCCTCTTCACCTTGGATTTAACTATTTGATCATTCAATGACTGGATGAATTTCTCAACATCTCTAAGATTTGTTTTCAATTCTTGAACTTCTGCTTTAGACTAATCAAGGTCATCAAGTTCCACTAGAAGTTGTTGTTGAAGACTACCAGAGTCCATCACATTCCAAGATCCACCTCAAGCTACAAAACTTCTTCAGAGGAACTAGCTTTGATACCAATTGTTGGACTCAAAGGAACACTAAGAGGGAATCAGTATTCAACATATCTTAACTTTCATTAATCTGAAGCTTAAACCATTCTGACATTACATTAAAGAAAAATATGTAATCATTCAAAGGTAACATTCATAACACCATAACAAAGATTTTGCATGGAAACCCTGTAAGGGGAAAAATCACTTTGGAGGTTAATCCATAATTTGAGTACTCAAATTATAATTGTTTACAAAAAGGAATGCACTTGCATTCAGGCACACTGCCTAGAGCTCACTGCTCAAGGGAAAGGCTCGCTACCTTACAAAATTTAGATTAAGACCATCTAAAGGGTGAATTGAGATAGTAGTATCTACTTATGCCAAGTTATAGTTTCAGTGAAGCTCATAGATTCAGTTTTGGATCTGCTTTTTGATCCTACACTTCACTCTACTTTGTTCTACTCTTTGCATCACTTAGGATCAAATTCACATTGCTACATTGCTAAATCTCGCACTACACAATGATATATTACACATTCACACTTCTACACACATACACTTTTTTTATACGCTTCCAAAATGATAAAACCAATCTCTTATATATATATCCGAAATCAAGGATTTATTCATCCATTAGTCGGGTTTATAAAGTATTAAGTTACTTTTATCTTGTTGGCCAGATCCACCACTAAATCTTTATGCGCATCCTCCAAAGTTGGTTAAGGAAAAGAGAGGACCCAAATAGCACTTAATCGAGCATGAAGACTTTTAATTAATTACATTTTATACATCCACAATTACTATCCTTGCCGGGTTGGCCTTTTAGCACAGATAATCAACAAATTGGTGCACCAAATCTTGTAGACCACATACCAGTGAGTGTGCATCAAAAAATTCCTTCACCAAGGTATTACAAACATCAAAAAACCTTCCTCAAAGATCCTCAACTCAAAATATCTATCTGGTAAGGTTTTTAGATCAACTTTTATGCCTGTAATCGAATGCCCTATTCTTTACGCTGTTCTACCAAAACTATATTGTTAATTCATATGCAAGACTTAAGTTGCATGAATTGGGTTGCCATTAATGACAATACTTACAAGCCATATGCCAACAATCTCCCCAGCCATATGCCAACATGACCAACACATTCATGGGCATATATTATATAAATAATCTCAATATTGCGCATGTAGAGGAATACTTGGAACAATATGGAAGCTACTGGTTTGGAATCTATGTTGTTGTTTCCTCTTCTTGTTATTTTTCTCAATTTTGTGCTTTTCACTCCTCTTTTTCTTATGTCGCTCGCAGTGAAGTCTTTAAGGATTTCATGGCTATTTGAATTGGGAATGTTTGTTTGATATGGCATATTAAATTCCTCTCCTCTTTTTAATTTGAAATTTGAATGATATGAATTGCAGATTTAATTTGTTTTGGCCATTAAATTCTAAGTTGCTTGGTTTGGTGGAATTTTTGCATTTGTTTCCATAATTTTTTTCATGAAGAATGGCGGCCTTACAATTTTTTTTTGTGGATGTAGGTGGGCATGGAGATGAAGTGACTAGTACATGCATGGTTCATTTGGAGAGATGGGATAAATGACTACCAATATGTGTTGTAGGTTTCATATTTGATGAGACAAACAAATGATTATACATGTTTTGGTCATGCTTCTATGGGAAACTTGGTTATAATAAGTTATATTTTGAGTCAAAGATGTGACATATAGGTTTGAATGGTGTTAACATGGCAGGCCTATTTTGTTATGTAGTTATTCATTATCTGTAAGAGAGTCTTATGTTTGTGCGATAGTTGGGTTTCAAAGTTTATATAGGTGGGGGTTTACTTTTATGATATGAATCTTTTATGAGCACCCAAGATCTTGTTAGTGACATGTCAAAAATACTTTGAATACATTCGACTTGTTTGGATACCAACCTGTACTTATTTTGCAAAAGTATATACCCAAAAATGTGTATTTAATATCTGATTATTGTTTGGGATTTATGTGGTGTAGTGTCAGAAAATGTACTCCTTCATATTTTCACACTATGTTTGGGTCCCTTAATTAATTGAACTTAATTAAGCCTCTGATTGGCATAATTATACATCTACAAGCCTAATTAATTGCAATTTTTGAAAAGGGAATCAGTATTTAATTAATGCAATTATCATTTTTAACACCTCGAATGAATAGGTCATGGAAATTTAGGTAAGGAAATATTCGCCCTTGGGAGAATGGGTCCCCTTTAGTTTCTAAATTCAAAATTTTAATATATTTTTTGTGGCCTATTTATGATCTGAATTCAAATTTCAATTGTTGGCTTTTGAATTTTAATTTTTGGGAAATTAGAAAATCATTTATAAATACATATTTCTTCTATCAATTCAAAACATCCAGCAAGAGGATAAATTTCACAAGAGCAAATTTTATTTTCAAGAGCATTGAAGAGCAGATTTCTTAGTCATATACAACAAAATTTCAATATCCTATCATGATGTCAAAGTTTATGTGTGTTCATGCATATTTTTGGAGGTAAAATTGTGATGTAGGTTTCAAGCATTCAAGTCAAAATTTCAAGCATCAAGATCAACATCCAATCAAGTCATTTCATGCAATATCAAGACCTTGGAGAGATGTGTTAAGTTCTATTCCTTCAAGGGTTTGGTGAGTTGCAACATAGAAAGTGTTTGTTCATCATTCCTTTCATGTTTCATTATTTCATCTCAAAGTTTAATTACCAAAATGGGGTTTGACCAAGGTAAATCAACATTCATAATTTTATTTTATTTTTCCCCTCTTGTGTGTTTTGTAGATCTTAGGTTGAAGAAGGATTGAAGATTCATCAAAAGTGAAAATTTTCAAAAGTTGTCAAAGTTGCAAAGTTATCAACATTGTCATCATGCCATGAAAAATCACTTTTAGAATTTAATTCCAAAATTTTGACTATGAAACTTAGAGGAATCAAGAGTTTAAATCCAAGAGAAGAGGATTGTGAAAGTAGATTTTGAACCCCTAAAGAAATACCCATTCACCCTGGGGCGAATGAGTCCTAGGAGGATAGTCAACAAAGCCTTTTTTGTGTCAGGTTCATAAATTCATAACCTTCTTAGATCTACTGAAACTTTATAGATTCTATTAGATTAAGGTTTTAAATTTATGATTCATGTTTTACATTGCATAATTACATTCATTTGGTATTTTTCATTCATCTCTCAAAAGTGCAATTCAGGTTGATTTACCTTGTCTTAAATCATAAGGAAAACAACAAGATCTCCATCAAAATTGACTCACATAAGGGTTGAAATTCAATCTTTCCTATGGGATCTCTTTTTCCTAATGAAATAAGGAAGGAAAGTGTAGTTGCATACCCCCAATTCAAAATCATCACCTACACATTTTTAATCTGTTTCATTTTGGTGAACTTGACATTGTACATCAAAAATTCTGAATTTGGAGTGCATTCAAACCCTTGATCTAGGATTTGCATTAGTGTGAAATGTATTGCATTAGTTTTCATTTCCTTTAGATTTTTTCAAATTACATTAGTTTGCATCTCATTTAGGGTTTAGGTTTTCTTTTTGCATCCTTTAAAATGTGAAAAAATTCAAAACATTGCATGCATATTACATTTATTTTTCATATTAGTGTATTTTTAGTCATTCACATTCAAAAATTGAGTCAAAATTGCATTTAAAAAGGTGCCATATTTTTCATCATTTGGCATTCATTGCACTTGTATTTAGACATCAAAATTTGGAAAAATCAATCACTAAAACTACAGTTTGTAGTCTGAAACATGAAACCCTAACATTCAACCTTAGACTCAGATTTAAATTTTTGCAAACCATGTGTTAAGACCCATTCACCATAGGTCAAATCAATCCCTGTACAGGTGCTTTTTCAAAATTTTGGTTAGTGATTTGTCTCTATTTGATTCATTTTGATCTGCTATTAAATTTGGGTTTTAGTTTTAGAAATTAGAAAAATCTGTTATTATTTACATTAGGTTCAATTGGTCAAATTAAGTGCATTGTTGGAAATCTTGCATTCAAAAATTAGAAAATCTTCATATATCAAATCTGAAACTTTGCATAAAAATTAATCATGGACACGTGTATGGGTAATATATGGAAAACCTTAAGATCTTTGGTAGATGTTTCAACTTGTGTGTTTGGTGAATACCTTAATGCAATTGAGACTATTAATGAGCCTTCACCTCCTTGAATAGCCTCATGAAGTGTAAATCTTAGGTCAAGATGAAGATATCATGCAACAATTCATACAAGACTCGTTACACAACCTTGAGAACAATGCATCCTTTTATCCATCCATGTAAACACCACCTATAATCCCATCACTTGATATGTTCAACCTTTTACATCCTAAAATTGAAGCACATAGAAAGACTCAACCATCAATAATTAATGAGCTTGATCACAAGGACAATAATAATAATCTTCTATCCTATGTTCATCGAGTTACTAATACACCCATTAACTTAGAAGAGAGTTATGGTCATGGATTTAAGATCTTAAGAAAACAAGGATGTGACATAACAAATGAGCATGAAATTTACAAAATTTTAGAGCAAATATCATCCAAGGATACCAAGGGGAACTAGGATATCAAGATCTCCCCCCCTTGCACATCTCTCAAGGGAAAGGTGTTCTCTTTCACAATATCATATAAAGAGACCAATTAATACCCCACAAGGATGATATGATCACCATAGATCCTCCTCCCCCACCTCTACCTTAGAAAGTTTTCCAAACATGTAAGAAATATAAGCCATATAAGATCAAGGAATTTCCATTCTTACACACTACAATAGAAACTGAATGAAAAATGGAACAACTCCTCCATCTAGGATTGATTTACTTGCCACCTATCAAAGAAAACAAAAAAGGAAAGAGTACAAACATGAACTACTATGCATTTCATAGAACTCTTGGGAATCTTACTAATGAGTGTCATATTTTACAATGGTTGAATCATGAAAATGATGTTATTGATGTAATTAACTAAAATGCATGCACTTTTCTCCTTGCCATGTGATAGTTGTAGGATCATAGTATACTCACTATTGAATGTTTTATATTTATTGCATTTCATTTGTATATTGCAAGGATCACATTCTCATCACTCATCTCGGCTCATCCTTGTCTTGCACTTAGTGGGCGAAAGGAGTTAGATATCCTTGTCCTAGTTTGAAATTTTTTGTTGTATCATTGGCTAGTTGTTCGCCTTCTACATATGATGAACAAGATTGGGATGTGGATGACCTACTATAGGATGAATTTCATGTGCCATACCTAATATTTTATTTGTCTTTGTCTTTGTGTTCTTTATGATTGCATGTGCATAATGTGATCCCAGTATAATGTTGCTTGGCATGCATTTATATGTTTTTGAGCCTACTTTGGATGACCCTTGACACTCTATTGGTGCAAGGATACAAAGGAAACAAATATGTTGTGACATTCTTCTATTTGTATCTCCATTCTTTTATCTATCATAACATTTATCTTTTATCTTGTGTTTTCCTTTTGGGGATGAAACAAGGTGTTGAGACATTCAAGTCTCTTCCATGTTGAACCAAAAGTTCCCCTTTGTTTTCTCTCTCTATGTGTCATTCTTCCATTCTGCTCATTGTTCCATGAGTTATTTGGGGAATGATGATGGTTTTGAGCTCAATTATATTATTGCAGCAATGACAAACACTTACCCAAAATCCATGGATCCGTTATGTGTTATCTTAGGATTGCATATGGGGGGAAACCCTCCTTTCCATGATGTATCTCTATCTTCAAAACATATGTTCTACATAGGGTTTTCCGAATAAAGCTCTCATGTATTGGAATTTCTTATGTTCTACTTTAAAGTAATTTCTCACAACATGGTGTTTAGCAATTTCTTTAAAGTGGGGGAATACACGTCCCACTCATTGTTTGCTCAAAGTGTGGTCTTCTTACTTTACATGATGTGTCTTCTTGGTGGTGTCATTGGGTTTGATGTCCTTCAATATTGTGACCTTTCTTGTCATATGATATTTAGGTCTAAGTGGCGATGCTATGGATTGCATGCACTAAGTTTCAAATATTTTATCCTTGACTAGTCTTCTCTTGGAGACATTAGGCATGATATTCCCTAAGGTGAGACCTTTCATGAACTAAGGAAAGCCCCTTTGAATATCCTATTGCATATATGAGGGCCACCAAGCATAACAAAACTTTCTTGCTAGTGGAGCCTTTATGTTTTTAATGACCACCAAGCATAACACAACTTTCTTGCCAATGAATCCTTTTTCATGAGTTCCTAGCATAACACATCTTGCTAGCCTTGTGACCATTTTTGTGGTTCCTTATAAAAGTTGTCAAGAGGTATAAATTTGGTATGGTTAGTACAATAGGATCCTGTAGACCTAGCATGGCCTTCCTATTGGCTACTTGTTGGGGCTCGCCTAATGGACAACGAATTTCACTAGCCCGTGTGAGTACATTTTGTTTGCATAGTGGACAAATCTTTCCACTTGTAAATTTGTTTGGACAAACAGTTGAGGCTTGATCCATCCCCTTTTTCCTTCTCTCTTCCTTTTAATTTTGACAATGTATGCTTGTGTCTCTTGTCTTATTGCTGCATATTTAACATAGGCATGTGTCTCTTTGTGCCTTTTGTTGGTTTGTTGTGAGATATTAGATCTTGGGGGCTTGATCATCCTCTTCAACCTTTGTTGTCTTTGTTGAATAGTCCGGATAACTAAGAGGGGGGTGAATCAATTATCCTAAAACAATTTTCTTAACTTCAATTAGTTTAGAGAAATCTTAAATCAATTAGATAATAATTAAAATAGATATGAACATGAAGGCACATAACAAAACCATGCACAATGAACACCGAAATTTACATGGAAACCCAAGATGGGAAAAACCATGGAGAATGATAATTCTCAATTATAGAAAATTGATTAAGGTGATTTTTACAAAGGCTCACTGCAGGCAAGGCTCACTACTGATGGGCTAATTACCCGACTAATACAAAAATATATGATTACAAAATAGTATTACTGACAAAACATGAACTGATGAAGCTGTATCTACATATGCATGAAGTCAGTTCTAGTTTAGAGCACAATATTTTTCTATAGCAGATCCGGTCAAGAATCTTCTACCCACCTTCCTTGCACAACCTTTGCACTGCTGATTAATTCTTCTTGACACTTTCCTTCCACTTCCTTCTCTATTTCTTGTATCATAATCCTTCAAAAACTTTTCTCTGTTCACAAACACCGCACTTCTTGTTCAGAACCAAAGAGATGTTTAATATATATATATATATATGCTTGAAGAACAAAATAAGTTGGACTAGCAAAACATGTCAACTTTGAAGAACAACCTTGAAATATTGAGTAAGGCTTGGAATGCTAGCACCAGACCCAAAGGATAGGTTGCACATAAATATATCCTTACCATGGGACCCATAAATAGGTCATACATATAACATAATTATCAAAGGATAGAAAACATTGAATTATATGAGATATATTTCAGAGCCGATGGGAATGCCACAACCAAGACCAAGTATTGATCTCCATCAATTTCAATATCAACTAGAGGAATGAAATTAGACATACCAACTCTTGTAACATGCTACATGAATGTCTGGATAGCAAGGATACCCAGAATAAGCTTTGAGCACAACATCCAACATCAAAAGATTAGTCTTCATTATTTGCATTAATTATCTTTCATAGGTGACCCAAAAAGGAGTACTACTATATCTAGATCAAGGATAATATCCATACTACACAACATCATAGTACACAATATGATAGATTATTTTTTATATCATTCAAAGCACAACCTTCTGGATCCCAGGTTTTGACATCAATGCCAACAATGCCAAATCTAATCTTCTCAACAACTTCTCAACAATATCCCCCTTTGGCATTGATGGAAAAACAACAAAAACACAAAAAACTATAAACAAAAGACTCCAAGCACTCCCCCTTTGTCAAGAAATTCAATTCCTCTTTTTGTTTTTGTCTTTATTTTCTCTCCCATTTTTCCATCAAAGGAAAAGGGCCAAATAAGAACATTCAGGAATCAAGAAAAAATAACACTTTTCACACAAAAATGTTTCTTGTGCCTTTCTCTCATAGTTGGAAGAATCCTCTTCCAAGCTTGCACAATAAAAACCATTCTACAACACATATTGTCCAGTAGAGCCAACAACTTAAATGATGATGACCAATCCAGAGACAAGCATTGTAGTTCACAATCTTCTGCATCAAAAAGTATCCCAGAGAGATGATCTAAGCAGACCTGAAAAATTTATTTGACCAACCAGAAAGTTTCAACCAAATCTCCCCTCTGTCTCTAAGTAGACAATAACTCAGCTTGCAACTCACCAAATCTTATTCTTTCTTTTCCATCTTTATCTTTGAAGAAGTCAAAACACTTCCCAATATCATTCAATTCAGATTCAATAGCTTCAATTATGCTTCTAAAGTTGTCAACAAAAATAGGCCACCAAAGACAATACTTATAGATGTCAAACATCTCCTTAATGCATTATCTTGTCTCACTAATGTGTTTGGATAACTTTTATTTGTATTTGAAACCTTCTCTCAATCATAGATAGGATCTTATGTCCTTCAGATCCTTCCTGCAACAACCTTTCTTCAACAAATTCTATCAGATCATCTGATAATGAGTCAAAAACAACAAAAACAATAGTACCCCTTTTGAGAAGATAATCAACTAAGACATCTTCAATTCTAGGCCTACTAACTGGAGAGCAGACATACCGCATTTCACCAATATTTTTCATATTACCCTCATCCAACACCAAACGAAATTCATCTAGATCAAAAGAGTTAGATCCAGTTAGAGACTCTTCTTCCTTCTCCTTCTCTTTTAAGATAGAGATAAAATCCTTTGTGTTAATTTTCTTCCTTTTAGGTTCTAGAGGGGAACCACTAATGACAACCTCTAACTCCTTCTTATCAGAGGAGGAACCCTCCTTAAATTGACTGATAGGCGCAACACTAGACAGTATCACACCGGAGCACAGATCCATCTGCAAGTATGAGAAATAAAATTTGCATGCATTTGCTTTATCTTTTATACATTCCAAATATTTGTAAACTTTATTTTCGATAGGGATGACAGACTTCAACTTAATATTCTCTTTTGATGGTAACAAACTCAGAAAGTAGAATACTAAACACATGAGTAGAGACCCACACCAAAAGGGATACCTCTTAACCAAAGACATTTTTGACATTCTCAATTAAGTTTTCCATTATTAGGCTACAAAAGTCAAACTGTTTATTTTCCTTCACTATCTTATGTGCAAGATACACAACAATAGCCAATGTAGAACCTTCACGATTTCAGAAATAGATTTTGTAAGTGATACCATAAGAAACATACCTTACTATAGGACAATGGTATTTATCAGTAGAGCTTGGGGTTTTTTGTCGATACCAATAATCTCCTCCATGTCTCTATATTTCATTGTCTTCTACCTAAGGAGGTCACCAACACTACACAATCCAGTAGTAGCTTCAATGGATTTCTTAGTGATCAGATAGGGTTTGTCCAAAATGATTTTATCCTTGAAACGAATCAACAAGAACAATATTGACTCTTTTTTGGAAATCTAGGGGAATTATCCCCATAAATCCATACCTAGGGCTCTTACATTCTGCAATTTATCAATCTTCAACCCTAGTTCCATTTCCTTCATCTTTCGATGATCAAATTCATCCAACTCTAATCCCTTCAACCTTAGCAGAATACTACCACTGGATTCATTGTCAACCAACATGGATTCCATCGTCGCACTTAGCTTCTTCAATCCTTTGATCACTTAGTGAAACCTCTTCTCCTTCTTTGTAAATTGTAAGAAATGATTTGAAACTCCACCTTTTATCCTTAATTACTCATGATGATTTGGCTGCCAAAAAATTACATCGATGATGCCATCAATTGTACTTCACTTTTTAATCAGCCGGATTAAGCTTCATCATATTACTTCAAAGAGGGGGAAATGACATGATATGTATTGCAAAAATCCCCCTGAGCTAAGGCAATTGGCTCATATTTAGGAAGAGCTTGTACTGAGATCTAGTACCAGAGAAGAGCTCCCCACACTTGTTTCCTTTTTCTTCCAAACCATGTTAGTCTTCTTCTTAGATTCATCTGATTCTATAGCCTTATTTTCAAAATTTTCAAGAGCAACATATCTACATGTGTTAGCATAATATTCAGATTGACTGCACTTGTAACATCTTTGCCCTAAGTTAACTGAGTGAACCCTAGATTTGCACTGATTAGCTTTGTGATCATAATCATGGCATAAATGGAAATTAACATGAAAAAGTTTATTCATTCCATTCCTCCTTGCCAGATTAGATAATTGACTTTTACAATGACTTGCTTTATGACCAAAATTGTGACAGTTAAAGCATTGAGTACTCGGTTCCTTCTTCCTTCTACACTCTACAACCTTATGTCCAAAATTCTTGCATAGAAAATAATAACCATTAAACTATAGGTACCTTTGAGCATTTGGTTGCCTGATCAGAGGTATTTTTATACGTGTTCTTGAGTTGTGGACCTTTCTTGCTACAAAAAATCTTGTTATAGCTTTAACTACTTTGTCTTTACCCTTAGTATTCAAATTTGAGCTTTCACCTGAGAAGCCAAGTTCTTCCTTATCCTTGTGACATTTCTATAGGGACAAGATTTGATTCAGAATTATGCTACTTTGACATACTCTTGCTTCTGATTTTAGCTTTCTTAACTCTTGATCTAACTTCTCATTTTCTTCTAATTTTTGTTTGATGGTATCTTTGAGATTTTCTTCAGTCTTCTTCCATTCTTCCATTTTTCGTTTGATGTTATCTTTGATATTTTCTTCAGTCTTCTTGCATTCCTCCAACCGTAGCTTTAGATTCACAACGCTTTCCTTTGACTCCTTTAATTCCTCGCAGACCTCTCTGTGTCTTGCTTTGAATTTTTGGATTTTCTCCCTTAGCTTTGAGATACAAGCATTTTCCTCCCTGATGTTTTCTTTCAATTATTCATTTTTAGATTCCATGCTTTCCATGTCATCTAACATTGTCTTTAGTACTTCATCAAAGTAATAGTCTCCTGCCATCTGTTCAAACTACCAAGATCTCCCTCAAGTGGTTAAGCTCTATCTAAAGGGACCAGGCTCTGATACTAATTGTTGACCAATCTAGATAATTAAGAGGGGGGTGAATCAATTATCCTAAAACAATTTTCTTGACTTTAGTTAGTCTGGAGCAATCTTAAATCAATCAGATAATAATTAAAATAGATATGACCATGAAGGCACATAACAAAACCATGTATAATAAACACCAAAATTTATGTGGAAACCCAAGATGGGAAAAACCACGAAGAATGCCAGTTCTCAATTATAGAACATTGGTTAAGGTGACATCGGTTAAGGTGATTTTTACAAAGGATCACTGCCAAATTTTTCAGTACAGGTAGGGTTCACTTCTAATAGGCTCATTTCTTGAATAATACAAAAATATATGATTACAAAATAGTATTACTAACAAAACATGAACTGATGAAGCTACATCTACATATGCATGAAGTCAATTCTAGTTTAGAGCACAATATCTATCTCCAATAGATTCGATCAAGAATCTTCTACCCACCTTCCTTGCACATCCTTTGCACTACTGATTACTTCTTCCTAACACTTTCCTTCCGCTTCCTTCTCTATTTCTTGTCGCATAATACTTCACACCCTTTTCTCTATTTGCACACACTACACTTCTTGTTCAAAAACAAAGATATGTTTAATATATATGCCTGTAGAACAAAATAAGTCAACCTAGGAAAACATGTCGGATTTGAAGAACAACCTTGAAATATTTAGTAAGGCTTGGAATGCTAGCAACAGACCCAAAGGATAGGTTGCACATAAATATCTTTTTATCATGAGACCCATAAATAGGTCATACATATAGCATAATTATCAAAGGATAGCGAACATTGAATTACATGAGATATATTTTGGAGCCGATGGGAATGCCACAACCAAGACCAAGTCTTGATCTCCATCATGTTTAGTATCAATTGAAGGAATGCAATTAGACTTACCAATGCTTGTAACATGCTACATAAATGTTTGGATAGCAAGGAACCCAAAAAGGAGTATTGCCATATTCAAATCAAGGATAAAATCCATACTACACAACATCATAGCACATGATAGGACAAATTGTTTTTGTATATCATCCAGAGAACAACCTTTCAGATCCTAGGTTTTGACATCAATGACAACAATGCGAAATCTAATCTTCTCAACAACTTCTCAGTAGTCTTCTATTTCCAATTATTGTACAATTAGACCTCTCTTAATGCTTGTTTGACTACTTTAGTGTGAGTTTGAATGTAGGGCTCATCCTCTCACTAAAGTGAGGGCTAAATGTAGTGTCAAAAAATGTACTCATTTACATTTTCACACTATGTTTTGGTCCCTTAATTAATTAGACTTAATTAAGCCTCTAATTGGCACAATTATGCATCTACAAGCCTAATTAATTATAATATATGAAAGGGGAATCAATATTTAATTAATGCCATTGTCATTTTTAACACCTCAAAATGGTTAGGTCTTGACAATTTAGGTCAAGACCCATCTGACCTTGGGCAGATGGGTCTGTTGGCAACACAAGGAAAAACAAATGAGAGGAGGGGTGAATCAGTTGTCACACAAATTATACTTATTAAAATTAATCTCATATATGATAAATAAACATGAAAGCATAAACCATCACCACATCAAAAACACATATAACACCAATATTTTTGCGTGGAAACCCTGTTAGGGGAAAAACCACAGTGGAGGTTAATCCACAAGATTATACTCTGCTAAAAGTATTACAAATAGGGAATGCACATGCATTTAGGCACACTACCTAGAGCTCACTACTCAATTACAAAAGGCTTACTACCCAAAGGAAGACACACTGTCTTACAGTCACATTTAGATTACATCCATCCAAGAGATCTTGAATTAAGAAGATAGCATATGCTAATGCCCAATTATAGTTCTAGTTAATGCCCAATTATAGTTCTAGTTAAGCACATGAACACTTCCTTCTGCTCGCTCTTATTCACACTTTAATTTTTCCTTCGAAAGATTAGAACATTATTCACACATAGCACTCGCACATCTCACTTTTTGCATACCATTCTCCTCAAAACAATCAATCATATATATCCACAAATAAGGATAACATCAACTACATGTCTGCTCAACAAAATATGAAATGTGTACAAACTGTTGGCCCAAAATAATAAACAATTTATTAATGTGAATCAAATAGTGTTGGCTAGAACATAGAAAGGACCCAAAAAAACATGTCTTGAACACGAAACACCTTAAACAATTAGCCTTAAATATCCACAACACGCTACAATCACCCTATCGGTCATGGTAATGAAAAACATGAAATCTTAGAAGAAAATCACCAATCGTGAGCACAAAAATCGATGCAAACCAACAACATAGATAGAGAATGATCTAGAAACATTCAAAAGAATAATGAATCACCACAAAAGCATCCGAAACAACTCGGATTACTAGAATCACATCATCTTCTTTTGAGGAACACCAACTACAACAACATAACAACTGTCAGAAAATTGATACTCATAACTTGATCAAATATTCATGCAAACCTCTAAAACTTTAGGTGGATAAACTAGATATAATTTTCAACAAACCCTTTAATCCGCAACTCCTTATCCTCAATATATTGAGCTAGCCATCATACTGAACTTCACTACATCATCAACAACTTGTAACTTATTTTATTTCAATTTTCTCAATATCCTCAAGATATACAAACTTAAATACATTAATGTCATTAGTGTTGAGATCAATGACAACCACATATCAGCAATATCCAACAATTTCCAACAGAGTCCCCTTTAGTTACTAAATTCAAAATTTTAATATGTTTTTGGCGACCTATTTATGATCCAAATTCAAATTTCAATTGTTAGCTTTTGAATTTTAATTTTCAAGAAATTAGAAAATCATCCATAAATACATATTTTATCAATTCAAAACATCTAGCAAGAGGGAAACTTTCACAAGAGAAAATATTATTGTCAAGAGCATTGAAGAGTAGATTTCTCAGTCATCTACAAAAACATTTCAAGATCCTATCATGATGTTAGAGTTTATGTGTTCATGCATGCATTTGGAGCTAACATTGTGATGTAGTTTTCATTAATTCAAGTCAAAATTCCAAGCATCAAGATCAACATCCAATCAAGCCATTTCATGCAAGATCAAGACCTTGGAGAGATGTGTTGAGTTTCAGTCATTCAAGGATCTCAATTCAAGGGTTTGGTGAGTTGCAACATAGAAAGTGTTCATTCATCATTCCTTTCATGTTTCATTATTTCATTTCAAGGTTTAATTACCAAAATGAGGTTTGACCAAGGTAAACACCTATTCACCAAAAAAAAAAAAAAATTTCCCTCTTGTGTGTGTTGCAGATCTTAGGTTGAAGAAGGATTGAAGATTCATCAAAAGTGAAAAATTGTAAAAGTTTTCAACATTATCGTTAAGCCATGAAATATCAATTTTAGAATTTAATTCCAAATTACTAACTGTGAAACCTTGAGTTGGGAGTACACATCTAGGAGTAGAGGACTATGAAAACATATTTTCAACCCCTGAAGCAAGACCCATTTTCCCTAGGGTGAATGAGTCTAAGGAGGACACTCAATAGAGAATTTTTGTGATAGGTGCATAAATTCATAACCTTCTCAAATCTATTGAAACTAATTGGATTATATTAGATTAAGGCTTTGAATTGATGATTCATGTGCTACATTTCATAATTGCATTCATTTGGCATTTTTCATTCATCTCCCAAAAGTTCAGTTCAGGTTGATTTACCCCATTCTAAATCATAAGGAAAACAACAAGATCTCCATCAAGATTGACTCACCTAAGGGTTGAAATTCAATCTTTCCCTAGGGGATCTCTTTTTCCTAATGAAATAAGGAAGGAAAGTGTAGGTGCATACCCCCATTCAAAATCATCACCCACACAATTTCCTCTATTTCATGTGGTTTTTTATGCACATTTATTTTGGTCATATTTAGAGGAGAGGTGTACCATTGTGGGCCACAATGCATGCCAGTCCTATCACATGTTTTGGAACCCACACATATTTCAACTCCTCTCCCCTAAAACAAATTACCCATGAAGAAAAGACAAAATGATAATCTAAAAATATCTAGGTATGGGTTCATTTACTAGAAATTTTACATTCTAAAATAGGTAATTGGGTGTAGACGAGGGGGATTGGCTGCTCCAAGAACCCAAGTCATAGGAGGGTCCAAAGAAACAAGCTTCCTTGATTTACCTCAAGCTTTGATAAGTGATTCAAAAAGGTTAAATGTTTAGGGTCGAAAAGGAAGAGCAATCTAGTTGCTACTATTGTTTTTCTAACCTGAATGTTTCAAAAAGTCAAGAGAGTTGATTCCAAAATTTCAATCTACAACTCATATAGCTCACTAACTAAGGATGATAACATAAGAAAAAGACTCCAGTGTAGCATGTCGGCGTCTCAGTGGGGCATTGGCATCCATACAGATAGACAGTGTGAAGAGCAAAAAAAAACACTAGGGAATAAGCTGATAGATTGAATTAGAGCTTTAATAATATGCCAAAATATAAAGTAAATGAGGAAACATAGTACAACAAGAAGAATAATTTAATAACACTAAGCTAGAATTGATGAAAGAGGGGTGATAAGATAGTACCAAACTCAGTGCAACTTGATTCTTTGAATAGCTCCAACCGAGAGGTACCTACACACAGAAGAACGAGAAAATATTGGGGTTGTGTTTAGAAGATAACCTTGGCCAATCCCCCACTTTGGTGTTTCCACCTCCATGGATAGCTAGATAGCAACAATTATATAGAAATATGATAAAGAGAGTATAGGAATGGAAATACCAAGCAATAATCAAACAACAATATGCTGCAATACAAATACGGTAATGCAAAGGTAAATGAGAATGGTGAATATCACCTTCTTAACCATGTGCTCTCAAGGAAAATTGAGGAAGGAGTGAGCTTGCAAGCTCTCCAAATCTAACACTATCACAAAAATGAAGAGGAGGAGTGAAAAAAATAGTAGCTTGCAGCTACAATGGTGGTGGTGAAGCAACTTGAAGGAGCTAAAAGTGAGTGAATTTGATCAATAAGTTATCAATAATTGTGAAGAAGATGAATGGGATGAAAAGTTAGACAATTTTAAGGCAAAAGGAGGCAACAATCCCATTTGAAGTTGGTCAAAAGAGCAACAAACCTTACACTTCACATCCAATGGAGGAGTGTAACGCCTTTGCAAATTCCAAAGGTAGGAATACTGTCAAGATGGAAGTGCATCATGTGGATTTTTGCATGTCATGCTAGCATCCTCAAGAGAAATTCCCCCACTAACACACAAATGAGCTACCAAGTGGTCAGGAAAAGGTGGCGGGTGTATGGATTGCATCATTGAATTTAATTCTCTAAGGTAGGGGATAATGTAAATTGTAACTTTTCTAGTGGTGAAAATGCATGCCATTACATTTTTCCCCCACTTTAGCGAGCATACACTTCATTAAATACGAGGTAAAGTAGAGAAGAAGCTGAAAAGAATATGCCTGAACCATCAAGGAAGCAAACTACAATCTAACATGCTCAAACATGCAGGATAGAGAGAGAGAGATGGTTCCACATGTACTTAGTCCTATGGAAATTTGAACAAAAGCTCTATAGGTGCTTAGTCCTATAGAATTGGTTCCATAGGTTCTTGGTCTTGCAGAAGGTGAACAAAGGTTATATAAGTGCTTGGTCTTGGGGGCCATAAATGAAAAGCTTCGTAGAGTCTAATTGACCATTATAGGTGCTTGATCTTGCAAGGTAAGCTTGATTAGGTGCTCGATCCTACAAGATTGATTGTAAAAGTAGCTTTATATGTGCTTGATCTTGCAAAGCAACATGTTAGGCAAGAAAAAGCCACACAAAAAGCCACACAATCATATCAAGATTGCAAGGGGTCCACACAAAGGGATGCTCTATTTGAAAAGTAATGAAAATTTCACAAATGATCCTATCATCAAGGAATACTTTTAAAATATTCTCTTTCATCAAGGAATCCAAGAAAAAGAAGAATAGCCTCCTTGAAGGAAAATTCTTAATTATTTTTACTATGAATTCGATTTCAAAAGAAAATATTGCTAAGGGAATCCTTAGTGAAGGATGCAATTTTTTAAAAATGCAAAGATCTTTAGCAAGGGATTCATTAGCTACCGAATGCACCTTATTGAAAATCAAAGAGGTAGTAGCCCTCCCTTAGGATGGTGCATGTGAACTGAAGGAGCACATGGCATCCTAGGGAAAGGAAGAACATGTAGAGATGTCATGGCCCATGATACATGATGGGATTTAGATCTGGAAATATTATCACATGCATGAGGGACATCACATAGGCACCACAACATCAAGAAGTAAGAAAATAAGAGAGAAAGATACAAACAAAGAAAATAAAATATGAAGAAAACAAGAGACAGGTGGATCCAAGAATTTGAGGTTAGATTAGATCATCAAGATAGGTAACACATAGTGTAGGAGCTCTAGGAAGTGTGCTTGAATGCAAGTGCATTTCCTTTTTGTAATCTTCATTTTAAGTATACTCATAATCATAATTATGGATTGACCATCCACCGTGGTTTTTCCCCTAACAGGGTTTCCACATAAAAATCTTGGTGTTGTGTTTATTTTCTTGCATATGCTTTATGTATGAATGTTCCTAATGCTTGGAAGTTAAAGGTTAATAAAGTTAATTTTTGCACAACACTGATTCACCCCCCCCCCTCTCAATGTGGCTTGTTTCCAACAATTGGTATCAGAGCTAGTTCCTCAAAAGAATAAGTCTAACAACTTAGGAGATCTTAGGAGAAATTTCAAATGGATTCAAGTAGTCTTGAACAACAACTTATGGTGGCTCTAGATGACCTTGATCAGTCAAAAGATGAAGTCTAGAAACTACAAGCGAATCTCAATGATGCAGAAAAATTCATTGAGTCTATGAAAGACAAAATCAACAAGTCAAGAGAGAAGAGAAAGGAACTCTGTGATCAAATTCAACAAAAAGATAACAAGAGCACTGAAGATGAACCAACTAGTAAAGCACTGAAAGAAAATACAAAGGAATGTGAAAAGCTTACCCAAGAGAATACAGTTGTGAAGGATGAAATGGAATCCATCATGATGTGAATGAACAAAGAGATTGAAAACAAAAAGAAGAATGAATAAAGCCTAGCTCAGTCCCTGAAAGAAAAATATGAAGTATCCAACTGATTGGATGATGAATTGGAAGTATCCAGAAATAGTAAAGAAGCACTTGAAAGATAGATGGATGATCTTAGAAATGAAATTTCTACTACAAATGAGCACAAGGAAAATTTAAAATCCAGCTCGGCCATGCTCAATGAACTAATTGATAATCAGAGGACTCATGGTGATAAAAGAGGTCTTGGATTTGAGAAAGGAGAAAGCTCAAAATCTAGACAAAAGGATTTTGGAAAAAGGAGATCCAGGCAAGAAAATCAGATGAACAATGCTGGTAGGTATCTGGTAAGACAACCCAATGCTCATAAATTTAATGGATATTATTTTAATTGCAACAAGTTTGGAAACATGGCTTCTCAGTGCAGAAGTAGAATGAACCAAATTGGTCCATCTTTCTTAGGTTAGTGTTTCAATTGTCATAAGATTGGTCATAAGTAAAATGAATGAAAAACTATGATGAATCAATTTCACAGAAATATCAAATACTATACTTGCAATAGACCTAGACATATTGCTAATCAATTTAGATGAAGAGGAAATCAATGGACCAACCGGTCTGGTAAGAGGAATGTTGTATGCTACAATTGCAACAAAATTGGACACATTGCTACATTATATCGAAACAAAAAAGGTTCTATAAATCAAAGGAAAAATGTGAAAGGAAAAGGTAAAGTCACTACAGATGAGGTCAGGAAAAAATGCAAAAAAAAAGGGTGAGGAAGATTCCCTCAATTGAAGAAACTACACCTACACCAGAACTTACCTCTGATAATTCCTCTAGGAATTAGTCTTAGGCCTTTGGCCTAGGGGAATAGTCAAGAAAATCATTAAATCCCATAATCGGTAAATGACACCAAATGTAAGTACATACTAGAGATGGAAATATTCCCAAAAAATATTGTTGAACTCATTAAAGGAAGTGGTATACCGTATTAAAATTTCGTAGAAGATTTATCAAGTTTTTGTACATAGAAATGGCACAACCAGATGAATTAGGGAAAACACATTTATTACAACAAAATGGTTAGGTATGTGAATGATAAAAGGTCACTTCTATTCCTCATTTGTCACTTTTCCCTCTAGAGAGAAAGAAGTTGGAAAGCTCCAAGTGACCTAAGGTGAATCAAGGAGAAAATCAAGTGTGAAGGTGATTCAATGATTAATTTTAGGTCTGGCAGAAAAAAGGTATTTATCAAGAACTTCTTGGATTTTGTGATTTGGGAAAGATGAGTACTCCTTTAGTGGTCGAAGTTAAGGAAAAACCCCATCCTAAATTCAAATTGCATCCCTACAAGTCTTTAGAGACCGATCCATTAGGGGAATTTTCGTCAATCTCATATGGAGTCTTGCATACAGAGGACATTAGGGTTTACATTCATGCAAATATTGAAGATTTGGGAAGCTCTCAACTCATGAATCTGTACAATCATCATATCCTTGATGAAAACTTCAATGTAAAACCAGAACACCAAATTCTGGAAACAAAGAAATTCACTTTGATGGTTAAATTTCCTGTGTTTATGGAATCAGAATGGGTCTATTATGTCTTGATTTGAGTACATGATGATTTTATGTGGCTTACTATTCCCTTCAAAATTACTAGGGAATCCATAAGTGCAATAACTGGATTGAATTCCTTTGGTGGTCTACCTATTTTGAAGTTTGTGAAAAATCAAACTGTCACCGACGCTACAAGCTTGACATATGACAGGAGAGCAATGACTGTTGACAATATTTCTGATATAAATGTTAGATTTGCATCCATGGTAATTGGTTATAATATTTACCACTCTAGCCAAGAAAACTTTGTATCTGGTATGGCGATTTATGTCGCCTACCAAATGGTGAAAGAAAATATGGAATATGATCTCTGTGAATTATTAAGGATTCAGTTGATGGAAAAACTTGCAAAGATCAAGAAAGAAAAGAAAAATTAATTCAAATATGGCAGTCTTCTTTTATGTTTATTTTGTTATTTCATGGAGGAGGTCCTAGGTGTTGGAAAATTTTAGTGGCAAAAGAACATCCTGATAGCCAAATAGATTAGGGATGTATTGTACAATCTTACAGATATCAAAACTAGAAATGCAGATATCTGGGGTTATTTCAAAATATTTCAACCTAACATGCAAGCCATGGAAAGAATTCCCACCACCATTGTGGAGAAATACAAAGATTCAATCTGCTTTATGGTGAATGTCGATCAGTGCATGATGGAAGCAGCAGATCCAAGAACTGTTTGGATCATGCCTATGGGCTATGAGGTCGAGGAAAACATTTTGGAAATGTATTCCCAACATATGTTAAGAAAAACTCTAGATCCGACTGAAGAGAGGTTTGATACCTATGTAGAGAAGCACACTAAAATTCATAATGAGCTTAAGAAACTAGTAACAACCAAAAGAGTAAGAAAAGAAGTTGACATTCTTGCAAAAAGCTTGGGTGTATCTACAAAGCAACTAAGTGAAGCAAGGCAGAAAAGGGTAGAAGAAAAAGCAACAAGGAAAGATGCTAAAGAGGCAACAAAAGCACAATCAACTATTCTGACAACACCAACTACTCGATCTAGAACAATTAGAAGCTCAACATCTCACTCAGCTCCTACATCAAAATTTGCTCTTGTGAAAAGTGAAAGCAAGAGATCTGGAAATGAAGCGAAAGGAAGGAAAATAAAAAACAAAAGAGCATACATGATTTTTTTTTGATGATGAGGAAACAAAATTCAATGAAGGTGTCAAGGAAATCAAGCAATAAGGCACTAAAGCAACAATTGTGCCAAAACCCTCCGGTGTAGATTCCCAAGCAAAGAAGAAGACCAAGGTTGACACACCTAGCATGACTATTGAAAAAATTGAAAAAAAAATAATCTTAGATGGAAATCTTAAACTTCTTTGTTAATGGTATGAATCTTTCTCTGAGTCTGATAGAAGAATTCTAGAAGAAGCTACAATAAAGCACATGAATATCTTCAATAAATTTTTGGTTGAAATCATGCCTAGCCTCCCAAAAAGTCCGTATGATATTCTGGAATCAAGGAGATTAAGTGCCCTGACTAAAGAAGAATGAATGAGAGAGAGAATTCTTGTAGAACTGTGTCTAGAAATGTCTGTGGAAGACATACAAACATTCCTGAACAAAGAAAAAAGGAAGTTTAGAAGCAAGTCAAGGGTCAATAAACTGATGATTGGTCAAACAGATGAAATTATACAAGAAACAAAACAAATTTTGAAAGAGATACTACTAAATGACAAAATTAAAGTTGTGTCTGAGGAGACTCATACAAATGATGTCTCATCTGATCCGGTCAAAGATGTAGAAGAAGGAAATTTTGATGCCGGTGAAAACCTCGAGATTCCACTTCCAGCTAACAACATAGAAATATCCATGGAAGTTGAAGAAACTATGAATGTATCAGTTGAGTTGACAAAGAAAACTGAAGAGAAATCAAAAGCTTCAATTGATGAAGCATTAGTTGAGGAAAAGAAAAGTGATGTAAAGATGATGACAAGAGACACTGTCGAGATAGTCAAGACATTCTTGGTGGAACATAAGGAGGAGATTGAGCTGGAATTAATTAAAGGTCCCATTGACCTATCAACCTTGAGCCCAATCCATATTATGAAGGTGGTCTCATTTTCTCAAGTAAAAGCTCAAGAAGAACTGTTAAAATCTCATATTGAAGATATTTAATTATTGGTACTTGCATCCGGAGTACTAGAGAAGATCATTCCCTCCTTTGTGAAAGATCAGACTGAATCTTCATCTAGTGAATTGAAGAGGCTTATCAGCTTGGTGAGTACTCATTTTGAGTCTCTTGAAAAGTCTGCGTTGGAAAAAGTGTAGAAGGAATTTGATGCTAAAAGGTTAAGTGGATTGAAAATATTAATTGCTAAAGACAAAGTCACCTTAGCCACTTGTGTCAAGCACATACAAGATGCCTTATTTGAAGGAGGAAACATCTACAAATCTTGTTTGTCTTTTTCAAAATTTACAGAAGCAAATGAGAAGAAGGTGAAAGACCTGGAAAATCAGTTAGCAACTATCTCTGAGGAATTTGATCCCCTATCTGGTGGTGTTGGGAAGGTTGAAGGAAACTTAATGTCTCTGCTAAATAAAATAAAAGGGCTAAAGCATAAAAATGATAAAATTGTCTCCAAAACTTGTGAACTTAGAAGCATCATTAGCCCCAAAATTGATGTAATGGGCAGTGCCCTAAAAGAATGGGAGGAAACTATGGTAGTCAATGATCCAACAAACCTGGAATCTATAGAAATGCTATCCTATCTAGTTTTTGGACACATAAACCTAATGGAAAGTCTTAAATGAGTTTGGGAATCAAACTTGGCACAACTGAAGAAGGATTTTGCAGACATCTTTCAGCTTTTGTAAGGTAAAGTAGCACCTTTGTACAAACACAATTTTGATTAATTATTTTTGGTATGCGACCCCTACCTTTTCCATTGATGTCAAAGGGGGAGAAGTGGAGTGAAAAATATATGTTCAGCTTAGGGGGAGAGTAGAATTTTTGAAATTTTGTATTGCAGTGAAGCTTATCTTGGTACTGATCCGACACTTAGTTATTTTTCACTAAGTGTTGCCATCAATGCCAAAGGGGGAGATTTTTGGTAATATACACTGCAACTGTCATCTGGTGTTGTCATTGATGACAACCCTATGTGTTGATTAGGTACACATATCCTCATTTAAGCTTATCGACAGACAGATTGAAAATCGACAAGGTGGAACAGAGTATCTGGTAACTCAACAGTCATCGATCTGTGTAAAGATTCCAGATTATCATTTTGTGTTGTGCATCCCAATAAATGATTATTGGTGTAATATCTCTATTGAGACTGAAGTGCAGTGGCTCATATCAATTTGTATGGGAATTAGAAGATCTGGTTGGCGTATTCTCAGTTTTTCTTGTATTCAAGTCGACCTCATGAATATATTAAGTCATAGATATATGAGAACTAATTAATTGAGTATCTCTATTTTTGTATATCTTTTTTTGGGTCCTAGCCAAGTTGTGACTGACCATTAAGGGCACACATTGCATATTTCTCATTATGTGAGCTGATAGTTGTAATTTTTTTGTGTTCTATTGAAGCTGACAAAGTGTAAATAAATCCTATGTTGCGGATATATACATGATCATCCGTATCATTTTGAGTGGTGCACATATTGAGTTAATGTTTGAATTGTGAGTTAGAGAAGAGCAAAGGTGCGATAAAGTGTAGTTTCACTTGCACATAGAAGATTTGTGTTGTGTATATGAGCATAGAAAAATAGAATTACAGAGTCAGTCTGTAAGGAAACAAATCTATCATTGTGCTTAATTTGGAACTATAATGAGGAATTTTAGATGCTACCATCTCAGTTCAAATCTTCAGATGGTTTTAATCTAAACTCTTGGGCAGCAAGCCCTCTTTTATTTGAGTAGTGAGCTCTAGGAAATGTGCTTGAATGCAAGTGCATTCCCTTTTTGTAATCTTCATTTTGAGTATACTTAGAATCATAATTATGGATTGGCCATCCACTATGGTTTTTCCCCTAATAGGATTTCCACGTAAAAATCTTGGTGTTGTGTTTATTTTCTTGCTTATTCTTTATGTATGAATGTTATTGATGCTTGGAAGTTAAAGGTTAATAAAGTTAATTTTTGCACAACATTGATTCACCCCCCCTCTCAGTGTGGCTTGTTTTCAACAGAAATTTCCATAGGCTAGGATAATAGAGGAATGCATGGAACAGACATTATAAGAGGAGGATTTATGGAGGGAGCGATGAACACCTGCACCCTTTTGGGGTGAGGATCATCAACATTCACAGGAGGAGCTTGAAGCAAGACCAAGCTGACAAGAACCAAAGTAGGAGAAAAAAAAGAGGGAGGCACAATAGGAGATGCAAAAATAGGAGTTGTTGGCTCCTCTCCTTCCTTTTGTGAGGTAGCTTGCTCAACAACTCGAGCCTTCCTCTAGTGCTTATGCTCACACACAAGCTGATTTTGTCAACTCTGAGAAATAAAAATCGCTGCTTGAGAAGGAACAAGAGGCTCTCATTCTTCCATAGGTGTGTCCTCCACAACCATTGCTAGTGGAAGGGTAGCCTCTTCAATGGGAGCAAAAGAAGGAAGTGCATGAGCAGGGACTGAAACAGGTGGAAAAGTAGACTCAAGCACCTCAACAATGGGTCTCTTCCTAATCACTGCTCGAGGGGTAGTGGCAATAGGAGGCCATGGAGGCTAAGAAATAGGGGAAACTCCATGAGGGCCCTTCCCCTTACCATAGATAATGACCCTCGACACTGTGGATAAGATGGGAAGTTTGAATACTTGACACTTCGCCTTCCATCGAGCGAGCAACATTGGACTCCCCATGCAAGGCATGGGAGCAAGAGCCAAAGGTACCACAACAAGGCGAGAGGTAGAACTGGATGAGAGAACAAAAGAAGAGGAAGGCTCCTAGGAATGAGTAGACTTTCCCTTGCCCTTTTGAGAGGAGGAGGTAGCATACTATTGAAGGGAAAAATAGGCATGGATCTAGAGACCCAATAGTGCAGAATACATTCCCTCAACACTAATACAATAGAGGAGTAAAGCATAAACTAATTCCAATAGTTTCTAAAACTACTTGAGATGAATACATGCAAATAAAATAAATAATACAAAGGAGAGCATTCATAGTTGACACAAGATATACGTGAGAAAATATTTTCAGGTAAAAAACCCACCACACAAAGTCCAGACTAATTGTATTACAGTAACAAAATGGTTACATACAATTTACAGTCATCTTTGTTTAGCTCACAGTAGCACTCACCAATTCTCCTTGTTACAATGTTGTCCCAACCCAACATACAATTCAAACTCTCTCACTTTTTCAATCACATACTCGAATTACATAAGTCATACATTGAAATCAATTATGTTAGACACCCACCGATCACAAAGTACAATCATCCCTAATCAAATCGTACCAATAATCTACCCATGTCGATCTTCCTGCATCGATCCACCCAGACCATAATTGTCTTCACCCAAATCGGATTCTATTACGCCACCCTGAGTAGACCTACAACTGCTGCATTTACTTCATTGGCCTTTAGCCAATAATCACATGACACTGATCCATGTGTCCTCTTGGTGTTCGTTGTCGCTTTCTAAATCCGAGTCCAACTCGGTCAAACCAGGTCGTCGAGCTCACCGAGCTCTTCCATAGCCTCTACTGCACTACCGCTATCCACCCGAGCTCACCTTGCGGTATGGCGGTAAGCATATCGAGCTTGCCATTTACCTTATCGTGCTACCGCGGCCTTCTCGTGATCACCCTGCAGTATGGCGGTACGCGGTCAAAGGGACCACTAACGGTCTTACTGCGGCTACCACGGTTAGCCCTATTGCTGGCTGCGATACTGCAGTAACCGCCAGGCCAAGCTGCAGGTGGCTTACCATGGCCACCGTGACCAGCCCATTGGCTAGCCGCGGTATGGCGGTAACCGCCAAGCCAGTCCTAGGTGGCTTGCCGCGGTATGGAGATAATCGCCAAGCCAAGCACCACCAGAAATAGATTTAATCGTCGTGATAAGAAGGTAAAGGCCAAAATAAACATTTTTCCATGCCAAGACATTAAGGGTGGGGCTTCAAGCTAGAAGTTGAGACATAATTTCTTAACAAGCTCCCACTTGGTGAACACTTCCAGCCAACCCCATGAAAACAAAAATCACTATCTATCATAGGCCCCAAGGCCCATCGATTCGACAAACCATCTAAACTTGTTTGTACTCATAGGCTTTGTCAAAGCATCTACAACATTCCTCAAGGTCTCCACCTTTTCCAGATTGACCCTGCCATCTTCAACCATGTCTCTCACAAAGTGATACTGCACATCAATGTGCTTGGTCCTGGCATGAAAAGTCAGATTCTTTGCCAAACAAATGGCACTTTGACTATCACAACAGATTGTATTTTGTCCAGCATCAAATCCAATGTCTGAACACAAATGCCTCAACCAAACAACTTCTTTGCAGGCATGAGTTGCAGCCATGTACTCTGCCCCTGTCGTGGATGCAACTACTGCTTGTCACTTGGTCATCCAACTGATAGCTCCACCATTAAGCATGAAAGTGTATCCATTGGTGGATCACCTACTGTCGATGTCCCCTGCCCAATCAGAATCAACATAACCTTGGATGCTGAGAGATTTTTGTGAAGCAACCATATTGCCATGGTAACACAATGCATAATCTGAAGTTCCCTTCAAATACCTGAAAACTCTCTTCACAGCATCCCAATGTGGTCTTCCCGGATTTTCCATAAATTGGCTTGGAACTCCCACTACTTGGGCAATGTCTGGTTTGGTACAGACCATAGCATACATCAAACTTCCAACAACACTTGCATAAGACACATTGGTCATGTCCTCCATCTCAGTAGTAGACTTTGGATAGTCATCAACTGACAGCTTAGTTCCATGCATGATAGGAACAACAAGTTGCTTGTAGTCATCCATGCTAAACCTCTCCAGAACTATCTTCACATACTTACTCTAATTGAGCCAAAGCTTTATGCTTGTTCTGTCCTTGGTAATCTCCATTCCAAGAATGTACCTAGCTGCACCAAGATCTTTCATCTCGAACTTTGCAGACAACTGAGATTTAAGATCAGAAATCATAGTCTTGCTATTTCCAATGAATAACATATCATCCACATACAGGGTGATGAAAATCACACAATCATTCTTAGATTTATAATAAATACAATGATCAGATTTTGATCTCACAAACCCAATTGACAACACAAATGTGTCAAATTTTTGGTACCACATTCTAGGAGATTGCTTTAAACCATAGAGAGATTTGTTTAACTTACAGACCAGATTTTGTTTACCTCTTTCAAAAAAATGCTTAGGCTGGGACATGTAAATTTCTTCTTCTAGCTCACCATGGAGAAATGTTGTCTTCACATCCATCTGCTCAATTTAAAAATCATATACAACTACTAAAGACAAAAGAAATCTGATGGATGTCAACTTTGCTACAAGGGAAAAAATATCTCCATAATCTATTCCCTCTATTTGAGAAAAACCTTTTGCAACCAGTCTAGCCTTGTACTTCTCAACACTATCATCAAGACCTGTCTTCTTTTTTAATATCCACTTATAGCCAACATAATTTCTCCCCTTAGGCAGTGGCACCAAATTCTAGGTGTCATTCTTTTTCAAAGAATCCATTTCTTCATTCATGGCTTCCAGCCAAGACTTAGAATTAATCATGTTGATTGCTTCTTTTACAGTCCTAGGCTCATCATTGCTAGTAATTAAAGCATAAGCACAATTTAAATCTAACAAAGAGAAACCATACCTATTAGGTTACCTTCTTTCTTATGTAGATCTTCTTACAGGATGAGGTTGATCTTCATCATTAGAACTTTCAAAGCTGCTTGAGCTCTCCTCAGTCTTAGGAATACCATACAACTCTTCCCTTTCTATAGTTTGGGGAATCTCAACTGCATCCTTCCTCTTGTCACTCTAATTTGTCCCAAGTTGCTGATCACTAGGTGAGGGTTTTAGCTCATGAAATATCATGCTTCTGCTGTACAAAACCTTCTCAGTATCAAGATTCCAAAGCTTGTATCCTTTCACACCAAACCCATAGTCGATGAGAATACATTTGATAGCCTTGTTATCCAATTTAGATCTCTTTTCATTTGGCACATAAACATATGCCTCATAGCCAAACACACGGACATGCCTCAGAGAGGGCTTCTTACCAGACCATGCTTCCAAAGGTGTCTTGTCAACAAGAGCTGAACAAGGAGATCTATTTATCAAATAACATGTTGTAGCCATAGCCTCAGCTCAAAACTTCTACTCTAGACCAGCACCACTTAGCATACTCCTTGCCTTTTCCATCAGTGTCATGTTTAACCTTTCAGCAACTCCATTTTTCTGTGGAGTGTAAGGTGTTGTCTTGTGCCTTTTAATTCCATGATTAGTACAATACCTTTCAAAATTTGTAGAACAAAATTCACCACCATTGTTTGTCCTCAAACACTTAATTTTCCTTCCAATCTGATTCTCAACCAAAGATTTAAATTCTTGAAACTGACTGAACACTTCTAATTTACTTTTAATGAAGTATACAAATGCCCTTCTCGAACAGTCATCAATAAAAGAGACATAGTATCTAGACTTCGATAACGAAGGAACATTAACTGGAACAAACACATCAGAATGAACATAATCCATATACCAGAAGATTTGTGAGGACTGGAATAAAAGGAAACACGGTGCTATTTTACATAGATGCAATGTTCATAGAAATTGAACTCAAGGTTACAATCATCAAGCCCTTCTACAATATTTTTATTCTTCAAGGTTTTTAAACCTTTTTCACCAATGTGACCAAGTCTGTGATGCTACAACATAGTCTTCTCAGCTAGGAGTTTTAGCTCCATAGCATTTGCAGCCTAAGAAGAGTCTTCATCTTTCTCTATAGGTGTAGTGTTACATGTCTTTACAGAGGCACTATTACAGAGAAAAGGGCATGCATCTAGATTGTGCAGAGTGTCAATATGAACACCCTTAGCCAGCACCATTGCACCTCTAGCCATTTTACACCCCTTACTAGAGAAAGAAACTTCTACCCTAGCATCATTTAACTTATTGACAGAAAGAATATTTTGAGCAAACCTGGTATGTGAAGTACACCACCAATACCTTTGACTCTCCCTCTGCCAACAATCTCTAGTGTTGAATCACTTGCCAAGTACACCTTTCCACCATCATATTCTTCGTATTTAGAGAACTATTCTCTATGGGACGTCATGTGAAAAGATGTGCCTGAGTCAACCAACCAGACATCATCAGATGCCTAAGTTGTCAAGGCTACTGCAATGAAGGCATCTGCATCACTCTGAGAAGATTCATTGTCAGAAGCATTCTTCTTCTTCTTCTCCTTGCATTCCTTCTTGATATGACTAGGTTGCTCATAGTTCCAGCATCTCACCTTGAACTTTTTACCAGGAGACTTTGATCTCCCTGCAAATTTGGATTTTGACTTCTTATCCTTCTTCTTGCCTTTCTCCTTTGGTCTTCTTCGAACAACAAGAGCCTCTTTGGCCATCTTTGAAGACTTCCTTTGCATCTCCTTAGATAGCAATGAGGCAACAACGTCTTCCATCTTGAAAGCAGCAGTAGTGCTTCCAATGGCCATCACAAGATGATCCCAACTGTCAGGTAATGAACACAATAGGAGCATGCAATGATCCTCCTCCTCTATCTTTACATCTACAGATGCTAGCTGAGTAACAATCATATTAAATGAGTTCAGATGGTATGCAACAGATGCACCTTCATCCATCTTCAAGAAGTATAACTTCTTCCTCAAGAATAACTTATTTACTAGGGACTTTCCCTGATAAATATCACCAAGCTTCTTCCACAATGAAGCTGCAGACTACTCCTCATGAACGTTTAGGAGAATAGAATCGGCAAGACTTAGTATTATCAAACCTCTTGCTTTTCTACCAGCAAGATCCCATGCTTCTTGCATTGTAATTTGTGGTTTAGTTCCAGAGACAGCAATCTAGAGGTCTCTATCCACAAGCAAGTCTTCTATCTTGAGTTTCCATAACTCAAAGTTACTGCCATTAAATTTTTCAATATCAATTCTACCAGATGTACTCACCATCTCAAATAGAAATAAGTATCAACAATGCAAGACTCCCACTGAAACAGTATTAGCACAAAAAACTAATCTTTCCTATAAGGATAACCTAACTGGCCAAGCTCTGATACCACTTGAAGGGAAAAATAGGCATAGATTTAGAGACCCAACAGTGTGGAATACATTCCCTTAACAGTAATACAACAGAGGAGTAAAGCATAAACTAGTTCCAATAGTTTCTAAAACTACTTGAGATTAATACATGCAAATAAAATAAATAATACAAAAGAGAGCATTCACAGTTGACACAAGATATACGTGGGAAAACCTTTTTAGGTAAAAAACCCACCACACAAAGTCCAGACTAATTGTATTATAGTAACAAAATGGTTACATACAATTTGCAGTCATCTTTGTTCAACTCACAACAACACTTACCAATTCTCCATGTTACAATATTGTCCCAACCCAACATAGAATTCAAACTCTCTCACTTTTTCAATCACATACTCGACTTACATAAGTCATACATTGCAATCAATTCTGTCAGACACCCGCCGATCACAAAGTACAATCATCCCTGATCAAATTGCACCAATTATTTTCCCATGTCAATCTTCCTGCATTGAGCCACCCAGGCCATAACTGTCTTCACCCAAATCAGGTTTTGTTATGCCACCCAGAGTAGACCTACAACTACTGCATTTACTTTGTCAACTCTAAGAAATACAAATCGCTGCTTGAGAAGGAACAAGAGGCTCTCATTCTTCCATAGGTGTGTCCTCCATAATCATTGCTAGTGGAAGGGTAGCCTCTTCAATGGGAGCAAGAGAAGGAAGTGCATGAGTGAGGACTGAAACAGGTGGAAAAGTAGACTCAAGTACCTCAACAATGGGCCTCTTCCTAATCACTTCTCAAGGGGCAGTGGCAATAGGAGGCCATGGAGGCTAATAAATAGGGGCAACTCCATGAGGGCCCTTCCCCTTACCATAGACAATGAGCCTCGACATTGTGGATAAGATGGGAAGTTTGAATACTTGACACTTCACCTTCCATCGAGTGAGCAACATCGGACTCCCCATGCAAGGCATGGGAGCAAGAGCCAAAGGTACCACAACAAGGCGAGAGGTAGAAGTTGATGAGAGAACAGAAGAAGAGGAAGGCTCCTAGGCATGAGTAGAATTTCCCTTGTGCTTTTGAGAGGAGGAGGTAGCCTGTTGTTGCATGATCATAGAACCTTTAACCAAAATAGCATAAGGGGAGACAAAGTAGGTCACCTTTGGCATTATGCCACCATTCTTATATTTAACATAGGAGCGATACAATAGGTTCATCCTTGGAGGAAGTAGACCAATAGGGGTAGGAAAAATGTAATCTAATGATTAGCCCCCACACGACACTGAAGGTTTATATCCAATGTCATGCACAATGTGCATAGAGCCCTCATGAGAAAACTTCAAACACTTATGAATCATTGAAGTGACTACGTTCATGGAAACTAGCCATGGGATGCCTAGTTTTACTCTAAACAAGTCTGAATCCAAGATGATATTGAAAGAAGCATTTATAGTCTTGGGTCCTACCAAGACTAAGAGGGTGATGGAAGCAATTGGAGGGATCAAGATTCCATCATGCATACGTATTGTGGTTTTTAATTTTTCATATTCCTCCTTATATATAAAATTTAATAGAAGAGTCTCCTTTGTTACCACATTCACACAGATCACGGGGTAAACTAGAACACCAATCATGATGTTCCTATTGATACAAGTGGGAATGTACAGAGGAGAAGGATAATTGTTCATGTTTATAGGCAAGTCCTACGAGGTGGAAGTTATAGCTGGTGATTCAACTGCAAGCTACACGAGAGGAATGGGTGTAAATGAAACCACGTTTACATACTTTGAGAGCTTAGGAGAAGAAGAACCAGGAGGTTCAAAGATTAGATTTATAGAGTGAGATAGAAAAATACCTATCTAGATCTACAACTCGCTATTAGCCTTTACCATAGAATTATTCGCATTCTACTTTTTCCCATCAAGGTGGATAGTATCGTCCTTGATGCGATCTTGTATCTCATGATGTAGGCGCATGCATCTTTTGGTATCGTTTTTGAGAATTCAATGGTACTGGAAGAATGTGTTCTCTTCATACTAGTTGAGGTAAGGTTCAGTAAGGGGTTAAGGATCTGGAAAGGTTATCACTTTGTCTTTCAATAAATTCTTTAAAATAGAAGTGCATGATTTTGATAACTTCATGAATTGTCTATTGTGTTTGAGGCCTTTGTCACTAGATGCAATAACTACATTCGGAACAGATTTACCTTTACTAGAGATCAACATAATGGACCTACCCTCTAGATGGGAATGCAAGGAAGATCCCTGAATTGGGGAATCATCTGCTAGTACTCCTATAGTGCAACACAAAGATGCACAAAAGAGGGGTATTTCATTAAAGAAAACTTCTCATACAAGGACCTTTGTAGGTTTTCGATGAAAACCTTCCACACATTTGAGTCAGGAAAAGGATAAAATATCTATGAAAATAACACTTGGTACTAAGAATAAAATTAGTTATATTCTCATGCTCTCCCTGCTTACATTGGATGAGGTCTAAAAATGCTATCTTCAGCCTATTTTTTTCCTAGAATTGCTAGAGAAACTAATTTATAAGTTGATCAAATGAGAATATGGAATTATCAGGTAAGGAGCAATACCATTCTAGGGTCATATCCTTGAGAGATATTGGGAAAAAATTAGCCATTAAGGCATCATGGTGGAAGAAATTCGTACACATGGCATTAAATACAAACACATGTGTTTGTGGATCTCCCTTACCACCATACTTGTCAAACTTTGGAATCTTCATCCCCTAAGGGATAGGAGTGTTTGGAATTGCTATTGATAAAGTAATATGATGAAATAAAGGCTATAAAATCAGTTAGGGGGTGGCCTAGGACAAGTTCGCTAGCTAATTCTACATCTGGCTTATATTGTGTAGTAGAGAATTCAAAACAGGGTCAAATGATGAAACATGACCAACAAAACCACTGCCAGAGCTACCAAAACCACCAAGGCTTCCACTGCTAGAAATAGCATGTCCCCCAAAGTTACCACCACCAAAATTAGAAGGAATAATGTTGAAACCCAAAGGGATTCTGTTTACCTTGACAATCGGAGGTGCCTTAGGCACAAGGGTGGTGTTGATAGAAGGGCCTGATTCGACCATGTATACTAATGTTATGGGCATCAAAACTCCTATTTTCCTTCTAGATATTTCAGGCCTAGAACCTCAAGTAACACCTAATCTAGAGTTGTATAGAGGGACATATGCTTCCATTATGTCAATGATGCCTCAGAGAAGCTCCAAGCCCACCCAATCTTTGTCTAGCATATATCTCATTTCATTGACAAGCCTAGTAGCCCTAGTCATGTTTTTTTCTTTTCCAAAATAATTTGTTAGGTCCAATAGCCTCCTATCTAGAGCAATGGGATGCTCCATAGGAATAGTGAGAGCATCATCCTCATTCAAAGGTGGGTTCATAGGAGAAACAAGAGGGGTAGGAGCACATGTGGTATCCCTAAAGAAACTTTCCTATGCTCCTAAAACCATCTCCTAAGAAGCAAGACTAGTAGTGAGATCAATAGTGACCTTTGATAAATCCATTTCTAGATGCTAGACACTCCTAAAAATATACTTGAAGGTTGTCCATTGGGTTGTAAAGCTCATAAATCTTCATGAAACAAAAGTCTGCAACCTTTACGAGGCATGAGAGGAAGAATCTCAACACAAAGAAATTGATGCTACAATGTTCACATTAGGTTCACCAAAATGTAGAGGAGGGGGACCGACTACTCTAAGACCCTAGGTCATGGGAGGGTCCAAAGCAATAAGCTACCATAATCTACCTCAAGCTTTGCTAAGTGATTCAGAAAGGTTAAATTTTTAGGGTCAAAAAGGAAGAGAAATTTGGTTGCTATTGTCCTTTTGCTAACCCAAATATTTCAAGAAGTCAAGTAAGTCAATTCCCAGAGTTCAATCTACAACTCAAACAACTCATTGCCTAAGGATGATAGTGCATGAAACAAACTCCAATGCGGCACACTGGCATCTTAGTGGGGCGTTAAAATCCGTATGAACAGAGAGTGTGAAGAGAAGATAAAAAGCTAGGGAATAAGCTAACATATTGACTAAGAGGTTTTATACTATGCTAGAATGTAAAGGAAATGCAAAATCATAGTACAACAAGAATAATACTTTAATAACACTAAGCTAGAATTGATGAAACTGGGGTGATATGATAGTACCAAACTTCGTGCAACTTGATTCTTTGAATAGATCCAACCGAGAGGTACCTACACATAGAAGAACAAGAAAATGTTGGGGTTGTGTTTAGAGGACTACCTCAGTCAATCCCCCACTTTGGTTTTTCCACCTCCATAGATAGCCAGATAGAAACAATTGTATAGAAATATGATAAATAGAGTATAGGAATAGAAATACCAAGCAATACTTGAACAACAATATGTTGCAATACAAATAAAATAATGCAAAGGTAAATGAAAATGGTGGATATCACCTTTGCAACCATGTTCTCTCAAGGAAAATGGAGGAAGGAGAAAACTTTCAAGCTCTCTAAATCCAATGTTGTTGCAACAACAGAGAGGAGGAGCCAACAAAACAATAAATTGCAGCTACAATGATGGCAGTGAAGCAACTTGAAGGAGCCAAAAGTGAGTGAATTCAATCAAGAAGTTGTCAAGAAGTATGAAGAAGATGAATGGGATGAAGAGTTAGATAATTTGAAGGAAAAAGGAGGCAAAAATACCATTTGAAGTCCATTAAAAGAGCAATGAACATTACACTTCACATCCAATGGAGTGTAACACCTCTACAAATTCTAGAGGCAAGAATCCTGTCAGGAGAAAAGCACATTGTGTGGATGTTCGCTCACCATGCTAGTGTTCTCAATAAAATTCCCCCATTGAAACATAAATGAGCTACCAAGTGGATAGGAAAAAGTGGTCGATGTATAGATTGCATCATCAAATTAAATTCTCTAAGGTAGGGGGTAATGTAAATGTGGAATTTGCTTAGTGGTGTAAATTCACACCATTACATTGGGAAATAAATATTATAATGGGACTAATGATATCAAGGAACTAAAGTAGACTATTGAACAAAAAGATCAATTAATTTACTTATTTCAACAATTTAAATGCATGTATTAGCTGTTATAACTCTCACATCGCTCTCTAGCCTATAATGATAAACTTGAAATTCATAGAGATTTTATTTAACCATAAAGAATTGAGATGTATCATGTAGTGGCATGATTCAGAAGTGTAATTACAAAAAATAGAAATCATCAATAAACATTTGTAATTATAAATTTTTTTAATTATGATTTTTCATGTTCAATCTTTTATTGTTTATCTACCCCTATGAAGTTTGATAGGTGAATTGTTGGGATCTTTGTTCTGACTAATTATGCATATAATATACCTTTTTTAAATATTTTTGGCTTACTCTCATTAATTTTGATGGAATACAACATTATCCATCTCCAACTAAGGCATTTTGCTATGATGTTATTTTGTTGAAATTTATGAGCTAAGCAGTAGTTTATGAAAAATAGAATGTTACACATATTGTTGACCCTATACCATGTCGAGTTTTCTTCGTCTTCCTTCTCGATATTTTAAGAGAATTGTACCATTTTTTTTTGTACCTAACAAACAATTCTTATGGATTTTTTTCAGCCCTTTGGTTTTTCTATCATATCAAATTAGGACTTGAGCTTACTACTGGACATCAATAATGACTTGCAAAGTTATGGATAAGTCAATGCACAATATTGTTAATTAACTCTTTTGGATGATTTCTTCCTGTGTTGTGTGTACTTCATTAGTAATTTTATCTGGCTCTTTTCTAGTGGAGGATAAAAGATGTCTCAAACATGTAGTGTACATAACATCTAGATTGTATTTTTATAATTATAAATATTTATGTGGGCATTCAACCATGATAGTGTAGAACATTAATAATGAAATTGTAAACTTTGGATATGTTTTCATGTTTAAGAAGTAAATAGGTTGATCATGCTTGAGACTGTTATAATGTATATGTAGTCCTGATAATTGAAACATAATCTATTTGTTTCATATGTTTAGCCTAGAATTAAAACAATTCAGTTGATCCATTAATCTCTACAAAGTCTAGATTGGGTGTTCTATTTGACCTATGAAAGTAAAAACGTGTTTGTATTTTGCTATCCTACACTAAATATCATTCATACATTGCACTAAACTGAATGGTGACTGATAATAATATGCAGGTTATGCCTATATTTGATATTTCTTGAAAACGATGCAATACTTATAATGCAACCTCTTATTTAATAAAAATATTAAAGATTAAAAAGTTTATCTGCTTTTTATGATTGATAAGTCTCAATTTGAATAACCTTTGTATGTTTAAAGTGTATTATAGGTGAGATTTAAACAAATAATAGATGCAGTATTAAGGATGGTTCATGAGTCAACAAAATATTTGGACCTAAAACATGATGCATTGTGAACAACAATTCTTGATGACATGCCAAACCTAGTGATTATGCTATTTAGCATAAATTAAATCACCACCTTTGAGGTTTTTTTTCTTGTAGGGATTACTTCCACCCATTTTGTAAAGTAGGTAGTGGCCACCAATATCCACTTGTATCTATTGGTAAAATTTTATGCTATTTCCCCTATGAAATCAATACACCACTATTGGAATGGAGCCTTTACCGAAATTGTTGTAAGGCGAAGTGCACTTGAAAATTCCAACTTGCCAGAAAAAATTTTGCCAACATCACATCCTCTTACAAACTTGGCCCTCATCCTTGAATAATTTGGGCCAGCAATAACTCATCCTCATAATCTTATGAGCAGTGGTTGATAAGCTATCATTAGGTCCTATCTCTTTAGTTTGAAAAGTGCATCAAATATCAACCGGGTAGTGTTCAAGGCTGTATGCAATAGGAAACTCCTCGAATATCTCTCAAATTTTCTAAATAATTGGGAAAATTGGAATGAAACTTAAACTAGAAGGCCATTAAACTAGAAAGCTTGAAATGACTAAACTAAAAAGCAAGAAATTATTAGTCTAAAAAGAATAACAACTAAACTAGAAAGCATTGAAATGATTAAACTAATAATCATGTAAATTGTTGAAGAGGAAAAACATGTAAAGAAACTATGAAACATTTGACTAGCAATGGATAACAAACTACATGATTAACAAAAACAACTTAACAACTTGAAACTAACAGTGAAGGTAGGTGCTTCAGAACTTTAGTTAACAAAATTAAATATTACAAACTCACTACACATAAAAATAAAGTTTACTCACACTTTATCATTTACAAACAAAAACAACAAAATTAAAAGTGGAATACTTATCTATCTATTCTACAATACCTCGAGTGGCTAGCTCTCGGGTGCTCCTACACTTAGCTTAGGTCACATAAAATTTATAACTCCAAGACTACTCCATTCAGAATGATTCCATTCACAATACTTAACAACTCAGAATGAGGCAGACAAAACTTGCTTTATTCATATTGAAAGTGTAATTCCCAAACATAGTCTAGAAATTCATTATGATAGCATAATGATATTTCTCTGTTGTATATTACTTTTGAAAGTTACACACTTATACAAAAATAGTTTAACATAATCCTATAATTCAGTTGGTAGAGATTAGCATTGAAAAAGTCTTTAGCTAAATTTAAAAAACTAACGGACTTGAGTCCATAACATAAAACATTAAAGAGGCTCAAAGTAAGCCATAAAGTCTTTCAACAAAAAATAACAAAACAAATACAAAATCTCAATCCACCATGTATCCTAGAATTATGGCGCCTATTCTTCTAACACTTGTCTTCAACCACATGGAAGTTTGCGTTGAATCTTCAACCATATGGAAGTCTACATTGAATCCTCTTAGTTGAGCATGATGACTGATTATGCATGAAAACCTATATATTACTTTAGAAACAAATCCATTAAGTTAGTGCAGGTTAGCTTATTTCAAGTAATTTCAAAAAATAAAGTTTATAAAACTTCTCACAAAAAGAAAGCATTTATTAATCCTAAAGACAATTAATTAGCAAGGTAAAGGTGGCTGAAAAATATGAGGAAGGGTATTTAGTTCACTTATATTGGTGAGGTTATTTTTACCTCATCATTTCCTCCCCTTCCTAAGCTTGAGCAGGTCCTCCTACTCTTTGTTGTGGCCCTTGTCTTACGTTTCCCTTATTTCCACTCCACTCTTCATATTTTTCACTAAGATCATACAAATTATTTGCCTCTCTATCAAAATCCTCAGGTTCCTTGAGAAAACCCTGATGAAGTGTAACCCTTGCCTTTCATCGTTCAAAAATTTCTTTACTCTGGTATGTGTTGATATGTAATGTAGGAGGTGGTGAAAGAAGTAGAGAAGGTCTTTACCTCATGCCAATTCAATCAGTTTTTAATTGCTTTTGGATATTAGCCAAGGCTACACCTCTTCTATAGGACCATCTGATGTTAAGGGGTGAAATTACCTCTCTTTTCTTGAGATACATAGGAAGAGGTGTATACATCTTTCTTCACATGCATGCCATGCTCTTCCTATCAATTTTGGCCCTTGATCTTGAAAATGGTCAAAGCATAGCCAAAGATTATTGTTGTACTTACTTTGTATAACCTCTTTAAGCTTAATACCCAGGAAATCTGCTTTAAAATCAAAAGGCTTCCTATGAGGATGTCTCATTTATAGCCCAATAGTTTTCTCAGCCTGCAAATATTCCTTTGACCGTTCTTGACATTAGATTTGATTGTGCATGGTGGAAAGAAATGATCTCAATTGAACTTCACCAATAAAGAAATTGACAAAAAAATCTTTATATTATTCTACGAGCAATTATGAACAAAAATTTCACATAACAAATCTTGTTGATTTGGAGTCGATTCTACAAATATTTTGGCAAATTCCTTGTCATCAAGGCCATGTGGCTGATTATTGTAGATTTTAAGTAATTTCCATCTCATAATTTGTTCATTGAGAAACATAGCATTTAACTTGGATGGTCTTTTACAAGCCAACAATAACTCCCCTATTTGACAAGCATCTTGTTTAGCTGTATACACCTTGTCAAATGATTCCTTTAATAGAACCAACTCCTTCTTCAACCTAGAATTGTCAATAGCCATCTCCTTCAGAAAGTAGCACCTCTCCATCCATTTGATTAGTAATGGAGGTATGCACACTTGGAACCATTCTATTACAATTGGTTTGGTCTATGTTCCCTTAGATTCCATTATAGGTTTGGTGTCACTTTCTTGCAGATACTGTTCTAACTCAACAATTCTACTTACAAAAGAATTAAGTTCAATTTTATGTTTGTTCCTTTCTTCCTGGAAAGAATTTTTTTTTTTACATGAAATTGTTTGTCAAAATTTAATCTTGTTCATCTTTTTTAGATATACAAGACACATAATTTTTGTCTTCATCATTTTTCTATTGAATTTGAAATTGTAATTGTTTAATTATCCTATCTTTTTGGTCAATTTGTATTTTTAAATGTATAATTTCTTGATCTCTTTTTCTTATAATTGCAATATGTGCCTCTATATCTTCCTGTTGTTGACTCATTTGTTCTTCATTTCCCTGCAATTGACCTTTTAATTCAACAATTTATGTTTTCAATTTTTCTAATTCCACTCCTCTTCAATCAGATTCTTCATCCCTTGTGTTACTGAAAAAAGGCAGATTGGGGATTTCCATACTTACATTTTCTTCATCACTAAGTACATTCCCTTTGTCAGACACATCAAATGAACTTGGCTCAACAATTTTATCAATAAATGAGGACAATTTTCCCACAAAATCATCCTCAATATCTACAAAATGTGGTGATTGTACCCCTTCCTCTTCTTGTTCTGTTGGAGATGAAATATTCTCTAATTCAACCGTAGGAGATTGACTATCCAACTGATCACTTTCCCTTATCTCCTCCTCACCAGGCTGAGTATCAATTCCCACTATTTGTGCTTTAGTACTAGGTTTCTTCTTTTTAGGAGTACTTAATGTGTCATAAGACACAATTTCATGAGACTCAACATATAGTCATTTTCTTCTCCGTAAAGGAGGGATTGTCTATGAGGTGACTTTGGTTTGCTTCTTCCTCTTACGAGGAGGCTCTTCTTCTTCTCTGGAATGTATAATTTCTACATTTCTTGGTTATCCTGGGTTTTTTGATACATCAGGTAAGGTTTTTGTTGCATTATCATCAGGAGATGTTGAGGTTTGCTGAGATTCAGGAGCACCTAAAGTTTCAGAGGAAGGTTCTCCTAGAAACTAAACTACTTGTTTTGATGACTCTCCCTCTTCAAGAGGTCTATCAAAATCCTCATTTTCAATTTTTTGCAAAAATTTCCACCATTTCTTCTCTGGTTTCTTACGAAAATTGTACTTGTAGATTAATCGAATAAGACTGTGGTGTTTGAGTGACCCTGTAACAATTTTATACTTTTCTATCATACTAGTAATTGAGTCACACAAAAATATAGGGAACATTAACCCTAAGAGATGAGTCTTCAGTGCCATGGCACAAATGGGTTAGCAACCGAAAAGGGGGACCTACTGCTGTGGCTACTTGTCCTTCACAAGTAAAGTACTTAATTATCCAAGCTACGACAGTTCTCTAGGGTTCAGGAATGGACATTCTTTGGAATTGTTTGTTTTGTACTCTAGTTCTTATAGTTACCATAGGTTGAGGTTCACCCTCCCTATGAAAAAATTATACCATCCTCTAATAACTAATTTATGTGGTTTCAGTCAAATTAATGCCTCTATTCTCAAGACCAGAGAGATGGGATATAATTTTTGGACTTACTCAGAAATGCTTGCCATGTACCATAGTTTTCCCGTCTACAAAATTTTCTACAAATTATTTTATTAGTTGCTTGAAATGTCCCTCAAACTTGATAAATTCAAGCCACCCCACTTTTTGAAACATACCTGCAATGTTTCCCAATGCTAGCAATTTATCCATCGAGGCTAGTTCAAAATTCTTCTTAGCTCCTCCCATTCTTTTCTTCCTTTATTACTCAACTCAATTCTATGGAAATACTTCAAAAATACTCGGTTTATGCAACTGATTTGTAGAAGGAAGAGAATATAGTTTTTATACAACCGATGGAGGGAAGTAATTAATTGTCTTACTTGAGCTTTGCTATATAATCATGGTAGTTGTGCATGGAAAAATGTACAATTTTAGTTGTACTTCAAGCAATCACTCAATGGAGCAATTTACTAAATTAGGAAATGAAAGGGCTCGTGCCAATTAATTAATCTTTATTCAAAATAATTACCAACTTTAAGAAAAAAGTGTACATACCTTACGTCCTGTCATTAACTTGATCACTTACCTTTTTCTAATGTAATAGGTTAGTTGTATAATTTGGTGAAGGTGGTGGTGGTTTTATTATGAGGTGGATGAGACAACTAATTAATGATAGAGTTCATTATGACAAAAAGATTGTCATAATAATTTCATTTATTATGAAAGGATATGATATTATAGGGAAAGATGGAAATGTAGGGCATGGATTCCAAGGTGATGACAAAAATTTGAATAATGGGCATGTGCAAAACTTTGGAAAAATCAAAGAATTGAGAAAGAAAAAAGAATTTATGAAGTTTCGAAGCATCGGTGAGAGATGTCATCAGAATACAACAATAAAATTTATGGAGCATTGTCAAAAGATGCAACCAAAGTAGCAACCAAAATTTTCTAGAGCATCGTCAAAAGATGCAGACGAAGTAGCAAGCGAACAAGTTTCGAAGCATCATCTAAAGATGTCGTTGGAAGGAAGAAACAATTTTTTTTTGGAACACCACTAAAGGATGTAGCCAAAATGTAGTAAGAAAATTTCTAGAGAATCGTTGGAAGATGCAACCGAAAGAAGGAAGGAAAATGTACAACTTTGGATTTTGAATTTCTAGAGCATCATGGAGAGATGCACCGAAATGCAGGAAAAAAAGGAGGAATGACACCAACAAGTTGTACAGTTTTTGGAGTATAGTAGCGATCGATCCAACAAGTCGTAGAGCACCATGACAAGATAAGCTAGAATTTGTTTTGATGAAAAATGAAGTCCTGTGAAAATAGAAATGAAATTTAGCCAAGTCCAAATGATGAAAAAAAGAAAAATGCTTTGAAGAAAAAATTTATACACATTCTCTCTTTTTTTTATATATGCAACAAAAATAAAAACCATTTTGACTTTGCAGTAATAGAGTCAATGCATTGGATTTCTCCCTACATTTCTATCATTTTTGTGAGTTCTTCTTTATTGACTGGTTTATGGTAGATGCATAATCAATGTCCATTGACTAGGAGGGTTCAGGTGTCACCATCAATGGGCTTTAGCTATATCGTGCCAAAAAAATTTATATGGGATGAGCCAATGAGTTCTAAGTTTTCCTTGGTGACCTTTGTATTTGGAATCAAATAACAAGTCCCAATCCCCATTATAGAACTCCCTCTCTTTAATATGCTTGTCATGCCAGAATTTTTGTTTTTGTTGTACCAATTCAGTTTGATGGAAGACATCCAAACAGAGCTCATCGAACTCACTAAGCTGCAAGACTCTTTCTAATTGGGCTCATTTAAGATCTATACCTATCTCCATGGCTATTCTCAAGGTTTGGAGTTTGAATTCAATGGGTAAGAGAGGCTTCTTCCCAAAGACTAGCTTGTATGGACTAAAATTGATGGTTGATTTCCACATTGTGTTATAATACCATATGACTTCAGGTAGTTTTCTAGCCCAGTTCTTTCTTCTTGATGACACTGTTTTTGTTAAAAAATATTTATCTTCCTATTAGTGACTTCCACCTAACCTTTTTACTAAGAATGATAGGGTGATGATTTCTTATGGCTAACCTGGAAATGGTTGGTGAAGGCTAACATAACCTTAGACATGAACTGAGGACCCTGGTCTATGACGATCATCCTAGGAGCTCCAAACCTAAGGAAATTTTTATTATAGAGGAAATCAACTACTTTTTCATCCCTAGCAACTCGTAGAGCTTGAAATTCTACCCACTTAGTCAGATAATCAATGTAGACCAGAATGTACTCTTTTCCTTGTGAAATGGGGTCTAAAGGACCGATAAAATCCAATCCCCATTTTAAAAATGGTTCAAGGACTACTTGGGGTTGAAGGAGCATTTCATTTGATTTTGTTGGTCTCCCTACCCTTTGACATTCATCACAATGGTGAACATATTTCTTGACATCCCTATTCATAGAGGGCTAGTAATATCTTGCACCTAAGATCTTATGGGATGTTCCCTTCACAGAATAATTTCCTCCAGAAGGATCATTATGGCAAGATCTTAGAATACTATAGGTTTCATCTGTCCTAACACATCATCGTAGAACCATATCAGGCCCCATCAAAATAGAATCTCATTAATCCATTTGAAAGGGGAGCTTTCTCTTATAAGGAATTTCTTCTATTTAGATGTAAAATCAGGTGGTACTTTTGAGGTGGCCAAGTAGTTGGCAATATTGACAAACCAGGGAGTTTTAGCAGAGATGGGAAACATATTCTCATCTGGGAACTCTTCCTATACAGGAGCACAATCACCATCATCTTGTTTAATTCAGGATAAGAAATCTGAAACTACATTGAATCTCCCTGGTTTGTCAACAATTTTCTCATTAAATTCCCGGAGAAGCAACAATCATCTGATTATCCTACCATTCACTATAGGTTTGTTCATGAGGCACTTCATGGATGAGTGGTTTGTGTACACCATTACTTTGTATCCTGTAATGTAGTTTAAAAATTTATTAATTACATGTATTACAACTAAGAATTCCTTCTCCATTGTTGTATAATTCCTTTTTGTTGGAGTCAGATTGTTACTAATGAAGTATATAGCATACTTTCCCCCGTTCTCATCTTCTTGTCTTAACACCGCTCTAATAGCATCATTAGATGCATCAACATAAATATGGAATGGTAAGTTCCAATTAGGTCCACAAAGGATAGGAGCATAGATGAGCTTCTCCTTGATGATTTTGAATGATGACTGACACCTAGGTGTCCAGATAAACTCCACATTCTTTTGGAGAAGAGCAAACATAGGAAATGCAATTTTGTTGAAGTTTTCTATAAATCTTCTATAGTATCCAGCATGCCCTAAGAAACTTCTAACATCAATCTAGGTTTTTGGGGTGACCAGTTGTTGTATCACTTTGATTTTCTTAGGATCAACTTTTATTCCATCAGCCGAGATGTGGTGTCCCAACACTATTCCTTGTTCTACCATTATCAGGAATTTATCATGGCTTAAGGACAAACTATGATTCTCACATCACTTCAACACTTTTTCTAGAATTTGAAGAGCTTCATCAAAAGTTGAATCATACACAATGAAGTCATCCATATACACTTCCACACACTCATACCACTTGTTAGGAAACTTATAGCCATCTAATGACAATTTCCACATAACCCAATATAGAGATCTATGCAAATAAGTGATCAAAATCAACATGCATTAAGAGGGCATATCGGGTGCATACGGAGTCGGATTTTGGACTTTGAATAGTCGACGAAAATCTTGTTCAGAGCACTACACAGTGGATCAAGTTTGAAATTATTTTGGCATGGTTTATTTTCTATTTTCTTTATTTGAGCTGTTTATGGGTTATGTTGACTATGGTGATACTATGAGCTTATGGATTGTCGGATTTGGGAGATTTGATGTTGGATTCATTGTATGCTTAGTTGTACATCTCAGATTATTGTCTCATTTGACATGGTTACCACTATATGGTTAGATTTGTATGTTGCATTGTTGTATCTACAAGTTGTGCAATGTTGTAGGCAGTCTATACTTACATGTTGCATTTATGACTTGGATATGGGTTGTCTTTGCCAATTGATATTTTAGTGTTGATGCATGTTCAGTTTTGGTGGCTTGGTTTAGTCACTTGGTTTTTTGATTTTGATGTCATGTTGAGAAGGTGAGATGGTATTACCAAGTACAGTCATGATATGAGACCTATGTAGTTGACTATTATTATGTAGATATGTGGACACGGTTGGGTGATGTTGGTACATTTGGTGGTGATCATGGTGTCATGGATGTTTCTTGTGCATTAGAGACTTTGGCATGTCATGATAGTTTATGCACATGCATTGTTGGTGGTGTTGGATTGGATACTGATTCAGGTTGTGGTGGTGTATCTTCTTGGTTTGAGGAGATTGGTATCACAATGTCATGGATAGCTTGGTTACATAGTTCAGTGGGAACTTTTGATAGTGATGGATTGGTGGTGATGGTTATGATGGTTTGGTAGTGTATCTTCTTACTTTAAAGGATGGTGTTTTCATTGAGAGCTTGGATTCACAGGTTTGGTGTGAGCTTATGACAGTGATGTGGTGTGGGTTGTGTGCATCATGATGCCATGGGATTGCTCAGTATAATGGTTCAGTGGGAGCATTTGGCAATGATGTGGATCCATTGTTTATTATGGATGGTTTTCTTCAGTACGAGTTGATTGGTGTCATGGAGGAGCTCTTTGATTATGTGTGCTACAATGAGAGTTCATTGACATCAGACTCTAGAGATGTTGAGGTATTATTTATGACTTGTTGGTTTTGACAGGTGATCCTTGGTTGTAGGATGGTTTTGTTATTATGTCATGGTATACTCTTGATTACTAGTTTAGAGTTGTGGCATGGTACATGTTATGATGATTTGAGCATGTGATCTTCTTTTAAGAAAATTGTGAGAAGCAGGGATGTCATATTCAATGAGAAAGTGTTGTACAAAGATCTATTACAGCAGCATGAGAAGAAAGAACAGGATTATGCAGTGCTGGATGATATTACAAACAATAATGTTCCAGTGGTTCCTCATGCTCTGCAACAACAGCAACAAGAAATACTACAAACTCCAGTGAATGTTAGGTGATCTTCAAGGTTAAGTAGACCTCCAGAAATATTTTCTCCCTCTTTGTACTCTATTTTATTAACTGATGCTGGTGAACCAAAATTTTATCATGAAGCTATGCAGGTGGATACCAAGGTTTAGTGGGAGCATGGAATGGAAGAAGAAATGGAGTCCTTGCTAAAAAATCAAACTTGGGAACTATGCAAGTTGCATGCAGGTAAAAAGGCTTTAGCAAATAAATGGGTTTATAGGATGAAAGGGGAGGATGGAGGTAAGAAAAGATTTAAATCCAGATTAGTTGTAAAGGGATTTGCACAGAAACAGGGTATTGATTTTGATGAAATATTTTCTCCAGTTGTTAAAATGACCTCTATTCGTACTGTGTTAAGTATTGTGGCAATTGAAGATTTGCATTTAGAACAGCTTGATGTTAAAACTGCCTTTCTCCATGGTGATTTGGAAGAGGAAATTTATATGGAACAGCCACAAGGATTTGAGGTCAAAGGTAAGGAGAAACTAGTGTGCAGATTGAAGAAAAGCTTATATGGATTGAAGCAAGCACCTCGACAATGGTATCTTAAATTTGATAGTTTTATGGTTGAGCAAGGTTACAATAGGTGTAATTTAGACCATTGTGTTTATTTTAAGATGCTAGGTGAAGATAGCTACATTATTTTATGTTTATATGTTGATGATATGCTTGTAGTGGGGTCTAACATGGATCACATAAAGGAGTTAAAACAACAGTTAGCAAATTCATTTGCTATGAAGGATTTGGGGGCAGCAAAACAAATCCTTGGTATGAAGATTGCAAGAGATAGGAAAAACAAGAAATTGTTTTTATTTCAGGTTGATTATGTTAAAAAGGTGTTGTAGAGATTTCATATGGAGAATGCAAAAGCTGTCAGCACACCTTTGCCCAGTCATATAAAATTGACTAAGGATATGTGTCCAAAGACACAAGAGGAGGAAGAAAAAATGTCCAAGGTACCATATGCTTCAACTATAGGTAGTTTAATGTATGCCATGGTATGCATGAGACCAGATATTGCACATGTTGTAGGAGTTCTTAGCCGGTATATGAGTAATCTAGGAATTGAGCATTAGAATGCAGTGAAATGGATTCTCAGGTATTTGAGAGGTACACCAAATAAACATTTATGTTTTGAGGGCTCTAATACAGATTTAAAAGGCTATGTTGACTCAGATCTGGTAGGGGATACTGATACCAGGCGGAGTACCACAGGTTATGTATTTACCATTGGTGGGACATCAGTAAGTTGGATATCTCGATTGCAAAAGGTGTTTGCTTTATCCACCACAGAGGTAGAGTATGTGGCTGCAACAGAGGCAACAAAAGAGATGATATGGATGCAACTTTTCATGGAAGAGTTGGGAAAACAATAGGTTGAAAATTACTTGTTTACAAATAGCCAAAGTGCTATACATCTTGCAAAGAATTATGCCTTGCACTCTAAAACCAAACACATATAGTTGAGGTATCATTTCATTTGGTCAGTGATGGAGGATGGACAGGTAAAGCTGGCAAAGATACATACAGATGTAAATCCAATGGATATGTTTACTAAGGAGGCGATAAGGGAGAAGCTGAGCTCCTCTTCAGTTTCGGTTGGCCTTCAAGGTTGAATTAAAGTATAACAAAGTAGCAGGGTCCAAGGTGATTATTTCCAGTGGGAGTTGTAAGTGTAGCGGTGTCGTCCAGGTTCAGTCTCCAAGTGGGAGATTGTTTAGGTGTGGAGCCTGGTCAGTCTCCAAGTGGGAGATTGTTGGTATGTGGTGACTGATCATTCTATACCATACACTCTTCATGTATCCTTGTCGGGGTCCAGGGCCAAGCTAGGCCCCGGGTGGGGGTTCGGGGGTGGTAGCCCCTGAGAAAAATTTTTGTCCTGCTTTTTCGCGAAATTATTGAAAAAGGGAAAAATCACAAAAAGGGAAAAATCTCCGATTTTGTATAACCCTAATTTATAAAGGGTTTAGGATAGAGTAACAGTATTATAAGAAATAGGTGATTATTCGTGATATTGTAATAGGGTTTTACACTGGTTAATGAAATCATTGGATGACTACGGTTTGGTGGATGTAGCCCACATTGGGTGAACCACGTTAAATTCTCTGTGTTATTTTTTTTTGTTTTATTTATGGTTTATTTGATAAAATCTGCATTTAGCTTTTAGATATCTACCATTAAAAACCTAACATTAAGGAAAAACTATGATTCTCACATCACTTCAACACTTTTTCTAGAATTTGAAGAGCTTCATCAAAAGTTGATTCATACACAGTGAAGTCATCCATATACACTTCCACACACTCATTCACCAACTCAACAAATATAGCCAGGATAGCTCTCTAGAATGTTGCAAGAGCATTGCACAACCCAAAAGGAAGAACTTGATATGCAAATGTTCCCCATGGACAAGTAAAATTCGACTTATCCTAGTCTTCTACTACCACCTATATCTGGTTGTAACCACTAAATCTATCTAGAAATGCGAAATATTTTCTTCTAGCCAAGTTATCTAGAACCTGGTCTACAAATGGCAGGGGAAAATAATCTTTCTGGGTCACTTTATTAAGTTCCCTATAGTATACACATACTCTCCAATTCCCATTCTTTTTTGGAACCAAAAACAAAGGTGAAACCCATTTACTGTCAGAAATGGGATAAATAAACCCCACTTGTAGGAGTTTCTCAATTTTAGTTTTAAAGATATCTTTAAAGGCAGTATTGAGTCTCCGTTAGGGTTGGAAAATAGGTCAAAAATTATCAGTGTAGATATGATGAGTGCACACACTTGGGTGTATTCCTCTCATATTTGTGTAGTCCCAAGCAAAATCTTTAGATCTATTCATCAGGATATCAAACAATTTGTGTTCTTTTGGCTTGGTCAACCAGCTATTAATGTTCAAGGTTTTTCCGAGCAGCAACATAATGGATTTAACACCTAGATGATTAGATGTGATGATGTAAATTTTTCTTGTCAAAGTGTTAAGGGGGAAACTATGAGGTATGGTTCTATGAAGTCTAACAATATCTTCAAAAAAATGTTCTATTTTTGGAATGATATTTGCCAAAGGACAAGGCAAACCCATGAAACTAGTACTATCGAATTCAGTGTGGCTTATGTTGATGGGTTGTCCTAAGATATCTTCTACATCCAACATCTCCTCATCACTTGAATTCATGGTAATATTTTCCATGTTGTTCTCTAATTCATCTTCCAATTCTTCACCATGTTGTTTGATGACTACCATGGCTAGTGAAGCTAAAATTTCCTATCCATTGGGACCTTCTAGTTCATCAACCCAAACTTTATTATATTTAGTAGGCTTGGCGGGAGGATACAAGAATAAATGTTTTCTATTTGGGCCATGTGAAATGGTCATTCCTCCCTCCCTGTAGTTAATTTTGGTTACAACCGTAGCCAACCATGTTCTTCCTAGGATTATAGGGTAACTTTCTTTTGGTGTCAGATATTGAATTACTTGAAAGTCCATTGGATACTCCCATCCATTGACCTTGATAAGAACATTCTCAAGGATACCCTTGGGAATGGCTATGGCTTGATTTTCCATTTGTAAGACTATAGTTGTGGGACGTAAATCTGTAAGCCCTAACTCTTCCATTATATCAACAGTCATTACATTAATGGCTGCTACCAAGTCTACTAATGCATTGGGTATTTCCACCGCATTGATTATTACAATTATCAGTGGACTACTTGGATCATTGTATTTTGGAGCAGTAGTCTTTCTAGCCAAAAATTCAACCAAATAACTATTTATATGAATGGTATTTATTTTTTTGGTTTCCTCCCTAGAGTTTTGATACACAATTGTTTGATTAGTTGGTTTAGCTTAGGAATCTCCTTAATGGCTTGTAGTAAAGGAACCTCAATTTGTAACTATTTTATTTCTTGTATCAACACAATTTCAGTGGATGAGGGCATTTCCAAAGTATTTTTCATAGTGGTTGGTTTAAGTCACTCTGGAAAAGGTGCTTGGCTTTGTCTTTGGGGGTGGAATTATTTAAAGAATCAATTGGAGACTAACCCTCCCCTTCCTGAGGTAGGTCAAAATCTCCAACTGAAGGTGGTGGAAAGGTCTTATCTTGGATAGTTTCTAAGGCCCATTCTGTAGACATGGGAGTTGTTTTAGTGGCCTTAATAGATTCCTTAATAGGCTTGTCCAATATCTCAACAATAGTCAGCAGCTGAAGTGTTTTCCCAGATCTTAATTGTAGATTTCCACAATGTATAACATTAAGTCGAGCAACATTATCGTATTCTATGGAATACACAAGGGTATTTTGATGATTTTTCTTTGGGTTCGGAATAGGTTGCACCAAAAGTTGTGGTTGATTAACTTGCTCAATTTTTGAGTGTTCTAGGGAGCTGGTAAAATATTCTTTTGTTGATTGGGCATCCTCTAAGGACTAGTATACAACTGATTTTGAGGATACCACTAATGTTGGGGCTGGTTGGGCCATTGAGGGTTTCCCCAGGACTAATTTTCCCAGTCAGGTGGTCCCCAAGGGTAAGTCCCCCAATTAGGCAATGGTTGAGGTGGTGCTTGAGGCCAAGGTGCTATCCACTCATTATTATTCTAGTTGTTATGAGATCACCAAGCAGGGTTTGAATTTTGGCCATAGGAAAAATTCCCTCTAGTTCTTTAGTTTAAAAAGTTAACTTCCTCCTCAATCAGAGATGTATTTTTCTTAGAATTCTTAATGGCATTCAAAAGCTCACACTGGTCAGTGGGATGGCCCTTGTCACAAACTTGAAAAATATCATTTTTTTCAACTTTGTCCAAAGGGCATTCCCTTAAAAACTATTTGTTTCGGCACCTAGCGCAGTAGATGGATAAGGTCTCAAGATTTCATGTTTTAGCCTATATTCCATCTAATGTGGTATTTAACTAAACCAGGATTTTAGTTTTAAGGTTAGCTATCTCCTCACACATTTTTCCTATCTCATTGGAACCTTTAAAAAGAGTAGAATTCCAGATCCCTCCTCAAGTATGAGAGAAGTTTTGACATAATTCAGTGATATCATCGAGTCCTAGTTGGGACACATCTCCTTTTCCCATTAAATCTAGGCTCCTTTGAGAATATTCATCAAGAAATTTAAGAAATATGGTCTTTAAAATCTCTAGACTTATGGCTTCTCAGCCACATTGTTTAGATAAGAAGACATATCTATCTAGGTAGTCTTCTAGGCTCTCATCTTCATTCTTCCTTAGTTTGAACAACTCTTCCTTCCTATCACTAACTCTATAGTAGCTCTGGTATTTATCCAAAAAGGTAGACTCCATGTCATCCCATGAGGTTATGAATCCTAAGGCTAGTCCCATGAGCCAACGCATTGCTGAGTCCTTCAAAGTAGAGGGAAAAATATTTAGTTTCTGGTTATCATTCTTTTTGTCATATGTCTGACACAAGACTTTAAACTTGAAGAGAAAATAGTCAGGGTCTTCAGAAGACACACCTTGGAAGGTTGGAAAGAAGGCTAGTGAAATATTTTTCATAGTCGTATCATCATCTACATCGATAGCAATATGATAAGTGAATGTATGCGGTGGTGGAGGAGGAGAATCATTTCTATGGTCATCCATGATGTTGAAGGGTATTTTTTCCTGTATAGGAGTTAATTTTCACCCCTAATGCAATTCCCCTTTTACCCTTCTCCACTTTAGAAAACCAAATTTGAAGGCTAAATTCCACATAAGCCCACTACCTTCATTCCACTTGGCATCCTTTTTGTGCATTGGAATAAGAGTTACTGTCGAGGACGCCCGCACAATGCTTGAATGTCTACATGGGGCACTGATGTCCCTAAAAAATTACTGCATCTAGAGCCTACAGAGGCATTACATTTCCCATTGGGAGTCAACTTGTAATTCCCTCTTCGGCCGAACGACTTGAATATGGCCGTTTTCTTCACTCTTCCCTTCAAATTCACCATTCATTCATCCATTTGGGGGTCTCTATCTTGACTCTTCTTCATTCACTTGATATCTCCAATCTCTTCACAAGCTCCAAGCAACATCTTCACCATCTCTTCAATCTCAAGCAACACTTTACACTTCATAGTAGAAACATCAACACTCCATCACTTCAGTAGAGAAAGTGTGGAACGAAACACCATGGCAATAGAGGCTTGAGTTCCTCTCATTTTCTCCCCCACTAGCCTTGAGCACTTTTGGGTGGAGGTTGTAAGCTTTCACTCCTCTCCTTTATTATTTGGTTGAGTAGCATAAAACTGTTTTGTAGTGCTTTAGTGCTCTTTACTTCATTTTATACTTTTCTCTCTATCTATCTGGTTGTTCATGGAGGTGGGAACACCAAAACTAGGGTTTGACTGAGGAAAACCCCTATACAACCCCAACAATTTCTCTCTCTTATGTGTAGGTATTGAATACATTCACGAGCTGGGGGCTTCATCAATCACACGATTGTAGGCATTTCCTTTCCCTTCTTCTCCTTATCTTTATCACATTCTATTACTTTAATGCATTCTAGAAGTTCTAAGCAATTAGAATAGAAGAATTAACTTTTCCATTTTCTATGACACACTTGCTTTCTAGTTTGTACGAGATGCCAACATGCCACGCTATCATCTAGGTTCTGCGCTACCATTCCTTTGGCCGAGAGCTTGTTGGTTTTTCTAGAGAATCTTTGTGACCTACTCTTTCTGATTCTAGGACTCTCACCATTGTCCTTTGAGGTAGTTTAGGGAAGTTCACCCCATGAGGCTCTCTGAATGAAGAGAACTCATGAGTAGCAAATCCCCCTTCTTTGCAGTTCCTCCTCAAAAGTTTGCTTAAATGGGTGAGGCTCTGTTTTGTAGAGGAATACGCTCCTCTAAACCTATATGTCCTATTTTTGGGGTATACGTGAATGTCTCTTAGGTTGATCCTGCTAGATCAATTCTTCAAAGAGTTCTTGAGCTGAGATTACTTCTTCCCTACTTGTGGTTGGTACGTCATTTGGGGGGTTTTGATATGAATCTTTCGTGGGGGCCTCGTTTATTGACCATGTAGAAAAGGAAGCATGAGGACTATTTTTGTGCCCAAAAGAGGTATTCAAGGTATCTCCTACTAACACTTAGAAAAGGAAAGTCCCTAGAAATGGTGCCAAAAAGTGATAAGATATTGTTAGGTCCTATCTCTTTAGTTTAAAAAGTGCATCAAATATCAACCAGGTAGTGTTCAAGGTTGTATGCAATAGGAAACTCCTCGACTATCTCTCTCAAATTTTCTAAGTAATTGGGATAACTAAAATGAAACTTAAACTAGAAGGCCACTAAACTAGAAAGCTTGAAATAACTAAACTAAAAAGTAGGAAACTATTAGTCTAAAAAGCATAACAACTAAACTAGAAACCATTGAAATGATTAAACTAATAAGCGTGTAAATTGCCGAAGATGAAAAACATTTAAAGAAACTATGAAACATTTGAATAGAAATGGATAACAAACTAAATGATTAACATAAAATAACTTAGCAACTTGAAACTAATAGTGAAGGTAGGTGCTTTGAAAATTAGTTAATAGAATTCAAGATTATAGACTCACTACAACCTGTAGGATTAACTTTAATGGAGCTCAACACATAAAAATAAACTTTACTCACACTTTATTATTTACAAACAAAAACAATAGAATTAAAAGTGGAATACTTATCTATCTACTCTACAGTCCCTCAAGTGGCCAATTCTTAGGTGCTCCTATGCTTAGCTCAAGTCACATAAACTTTGTAACTCCAAGATTACTCCATTTAGAATGATTCTATTCACAATACTTAACTCAGAATGAAGCAAAAAAAACTTGCTTTATTCATATTGAAAGTGTAATTCAGAAACATATTCTAGAAATTCATTACAATAGTATAACGATATTTCTTTGTTGTATATTAATTTTGAAAGTTACACACTTATACAAAAACTGTTTAACAAAATCCTATAATTCAGTTGGTAGAGGTTACCACTAAAAAATTCTTTAATTGAATTTAAAAAACTAAGGGACTTGATTCCATAGCATAAAAGATTAAAGAGGCTTAGAGTGAGCCATAAAGTCTTTCAACAAAAAATAACAAAATAGCTACAAAAACTTGATCCACCATGTGTCCTATAATTTCGATGCCTATTCTTTCGGTGCTTGTCTTCAACCACATGGAAGTCTGTGTTGAATCTTCAACCATATGGAATTTTGTGTTGAATCCTCCTAGCTGAGCATGATGACCTATTATACATGAAAACTTGTACATTACTTTAGAAACTAAACTATTAAGTTAGTGCAGGTTAGCTTATTTCAAGTAATTTCAAAAAATAAAGTATATACAAATTTTCACAAAAAGAAAGCATTTATTAATCTTAAAGACAATTAATTGGAAAGGTAAAGGTGGCTGGAAAATATGAGGAAGGGTATTTAGTTCACTTATATTAATGAGGTTATTTTTACCTCATCAGTAGTCTTTGACATATAGTTTCCACCATATAATACATGGTGGAATTCCTCTACAACTCTCATTGACTGCTATTCATTTAAAAAAGTTAGTAAACCATCATGGTTTCTCCAAATTAATTTTCCTTTAAGAAATGTATTCCTTTGGGATTCAAGTTTCAAAGTCCTCTTTTTCTTATCATTCAACTCAAGAGGACAATTCAAGCTCTCTAAATAAAATATAATATTCTAATACCAAGGACAAACCTTCAACCAACACGAAATAAAATATGCCTTAGAGTTAATCTGGTGGACCTCAACAACACCCAAATTTTCCTCAGCCATTAATTTTTCTTGGCCTTGACCTTTGACCAATTTGGTTATTTGTATCTTCATGTCACACTCTTGGATCTTTTTGATCCATCTACACTTTTTTCATGATGCCTCCTATTGTACAAAGATGTCCTTAACAACTGTATGTGGCACAAAAGTGGTGATCTTGGCCACTAAAAGGTAAGGTATAAGATTTTTCATAGCTTTAACAAGAGCATATGCATGCATATCCATCATAGAATAATTCAATTCAACATCTCTCAATTATTTTCTAAATAAAAGTATTGGTTTTTCATAACCATCTTCACTTTTATGTAGTAGAACCAAAATAATAGTAAAAGGATAAAAATAAAATAATTGGAAAGGTTTAGAATAGTCTAAAATTACTAGCACTAGTTCCTTCTTAAGTGAATATTTTATTTCTAAGAAGGAATATGTTGATTCCTTATCCCTTCTTCATGAGTTTAGAGATGGACTTTCTCTTCTCAACAAAGTTGAGAACAAACCTTTGAACAAAGTTTATTTGACCAAAGAAAGATTTGCCTGCCTTAACTATTTTGGGTTGTGGGATAAGGTCAATGGCTTTGACACATTCTAGATCAATTCTTACCCCTTCCTTAGATATAACGTACCCAAGTATTTTATCCTCTTCCACACTAAATATGCACTTCTTGGGATTTAAAAATATCCCATATTCTAAGAATATTTGGAAGACTAAATCCAAGTGTTTACATTGATCACTTTGATCCTTGGAGTAGTTAGTGAAATCATCTTGGTAGACAACCATTATCTTATTTATAAGTCTTACAAAAGCTACATATATATCCCTCTAAAACATGGATCCAAGATTCTTCCACTTGAATGACATTTGAACATACACAAAAGTTCCCCATGGCATAGTAAAATTTGTCTTATGCTACTCATAATCATTGACCATGACCTAATTGTAACTCGAGAAGCCATCCATCATAGACATTAACTCTGACTTGTCACCCACTATAGCAAATGACCCATATTGGGAAATGGATACTTGTTCTTAAGGGACTTGACATTCAAATTTTTGAAGTCCACACATATTCTAATTTCCACATTCTTTTATCTATCTAGAACAAGGTTAGACACTCATTTTGAATGTTTGATTCGTTTAACAATACCACCTTCTTTTATTTTCATTAACTCTTTCTACATTTGAGTGGAAAGATTAGGGTTGATAGGATATTGTTTATGTCTGAATGGCTTTGCACCAAGATCTAATGGAATGGTATGACAGAGTAAGTCTTCTCTATAAGACTTTAATTCATAATAAGACCAAGAAAATCATTTTTAAAATTCTTAATAATTCAATCAACATTTTCTTCTCCATTGGTCTTAATTTATTATCAATATAAAACATTTTAGGAGTTGATTTAATTCTTAATTTTATGCCTTTTATGCCTCCTTTGATAGTCTTACTTCTTGTCTTATAACAATTATCATTGTAAAACATTCTCTCTAAAGCAACAATACCTCTAACAATATTATTGGTTTTGAGTTGGATGATTTCGTTCCTAAAAAATGTCTCCTTACCTTCTTCATCTCTCCACCATGGGTCGCTAGTCATTTTTTTGGCTCTCAAAATGATTAATGCAATTTAAAAACCCATAAATTTGTTGGTCATCATTGAAAAATTTCCAGTTGTATATGTCATCTAAAATACTACACCTAGTAAGGATCTCAACATCATAGTTGCAATTACGGGGAATGAATGAAGCATTGAATTTTGAAGATAACATAACAACCACATCAACAACCACATTACTTTATTTTTCCGCCCAAATTATGTTGAATACATCAAAAACTTCAATAGTATCTCCGAAAACATTCATATACATTCTTAGCCTTATTTCCATTGCAACATATGTGCCTCTAACTTGAGACACCATAAGCTTTGAATCACCATGAACTTCGATGCATTTGATTCCATTTTTTGAAGCCACATTTAAACCAAGAAGTAGAGCCTCATACTCTACAACATTGTTGGTGCACTCAAAGCTCAATTCAAAAGTGAACTTGTAATATTTTCCCTCAGGGGATACCAATATAATTCTTGCACCATTACCTTCTTTTGAACATGTATAGTCAAAATGCATATTCTAAAGTCCATCATTTTCTAGATGAATATGTTCAAGAACCAAATTAGAATCAATCTTCTTATAATATGTATCATCAAAGTATCCTACTAAATAGTCAATCTCTACATAAAGATAAAAAAACCTCATTCTTTAGTTCATTATGACTCCATAATTATCATCATTTTCTTTTTCCTTTGCAAGTGGACATTTTTTTCTATAGAAGAATGGTATCATAGGATAAATCCATTTGAAGGCTACCACCCATTGAAGCTACCCACTTCCTTGACAATAGCATACCCCACTTAGTTGGAAAATCAACTATGATAATATCTATTGAAAAGGTTTTACTTGGGCATGCAACAAGTTGTACTGGACACTATTTACTATCCCAATTATATTTACCTCACATGAATCGATGATATAGCATTTACCATAGGACTTTGAAACTTTTAGTCTTAAATGATTCATAACTTCCAATGACATCACATTATTGGACACTCTAGAATCTAACATACAATTATGAACCATCCAACCATTTATTGAAAAAGATGTATAAAATAGATCAATGGTGTGTTTGCTACTTACAAAAATAGTACCCAAATAAATTTTAGGGATCTCATGTATATTTAATTTGTCTACCCCATCTTTGAGAACAACTACAACTTTATTTGACTAATCAAATATGGTAGGGGTATTGAGGTATAAAAATGTTATTTCTTTGTGTTAAGGGATCTGTAGAAGCTCTCTCATTGGCACTTAAACTTTTAACTAACTAAAGGATTGAGCCATGCCAATTGGTTGGTATGTAGGTAAAGGAATAAAATATGAATCTGCCATAACATTAGTAGTAGGTATGAAAGACATTGTTTGATTATTAAAAACAAGTTGATTTTCATTTACCACTTTCCCAACATCCTCTACTACCTTTTATTTGGTATAATCTCTAATAGTCTATTGATTTCCCATTATTTTGGTTGATATACCAACACCTTTCATTTTTGGGATATATACTTTTTGCAGGGGTGCATTTGGTAAATGCATTTTTTTTTGTAGATACTTTCTTGCAGACCTATTTGTTGTTCTCTTTGCATCATATTTTTTTTCTTTCATTTATTCAAATGTGCATTTGATATATCTAGAGTAGTTGCACCTTCATATTTTTTCTTGGCACCTACTTTTCTATTTCTTAGTGTTTGAATGGAAAAACGGATCTAGGTCTTAAATCACACTTCTTACAATTAAGGACATTAGGGATTAAAAGTGATCTTAATATCCACTTGGCTACAAACCTTAGTAGAAGAGATAGAATGGTGGATCCAGGTTTTAGTCCATGTTTTGTGTGTGTGTGTGTGATGATGATGATTAATTGAGTTTTAAGTGGCTAAATTATATGATGCAATGTTGTTCCTTGGTTAATTATGAAAATATAGTAAACTATGATGATTTATAGGAATTTAGAATAAAAAGACAAAAACAAACTCCAAAAATATAGAGGGCAGACATGTTGGAATGTGATGTTGTTGATTGTTGTCATTAATGGTTTTCATTGATTTCAACATATCTTGATTGATTGATTAAGGTTTGGTTTTGATGCTTTGGTGATTTGGACTGGCATGCTTTGGATGGTGTGCTATGATGATCTATCTTTGGTTGTGCTTGTCCTAGTCCCATTCATTTTAAAACATAAATGAGATACAATCTAATGGGTCTGGACCAATCTGGAAAGTGGCTAGCGTGTCTTGGAAGATTTTTTACATTGTAATATGTATATCCTATTCCTTGGTTTCGGATATCATGAGTAATATGTAGCATGTTGATTTGAGTGAGGAGGTTCTATATGGTCCACATTTCATTCCCTTCCACCGCAGGAATGTTTTTGTGGTGACCTAATTCAAATTGTGTTTCGATGACTTAGGAGTTTATGGAAGCATGAAATAGAATTGTGTTTGGCTCACTTAGGAAGATTATGAAGGCATGGAATGGTATTAGTAAAAGTTAATTCTATTTTATGAAATAAAGTGTGGTGAATGCGAATATAAAATCCATACATTATGTGAAAGTATATAACCAAAGGCAGTAGACAGTGAGATTCTAGCCAATGTCATTGATGGTGATAGTTATTTCAGCGGTGGATTCCCTTTCATCATTATTCTGGAAGTGAGTTGTTTTCTATAGGAAATGAGCCTTTCTCTTTTGGAAGTGAGCCTTTTTTATCTTTGGTTGTAATAGTTAGGAAGTGTGCCCACCGATAGTGAGCCTTACCTGCAGTGAGCCCTTGTAGAAATCACCTTAACCAATGTCACCTTAACTAATGTTTTATAATTGAGAATTAGCATTCTCTATGGTTTTTCCCTTCTTGGGTTTCCACATAAATTATGGTGTTCTTTGTGCATGGTGTTGTTATGTGCTTTCATGTTCATATATGTTAGATCATTATCTGATTGATTTAAGTTTGCTCTGGATTAATTAAGATCAAGAAAAATGTTTTATAATAACTTATTCACCCCCCTCTCAGCTATCTGGACTATTCAACAATTGGTATTAGAGCTTTGGTTCCTCAAAGAAGAGCTTAATTGCTTGGGCTAGATCTGATGGTGCACAAACTAACAATTTTGGTGTTTGATGGATCTGACTACAATTTCTGGAAAGTGCAAATGAGAGGCTACCTAAGGTACAAGACTTGGAAAGCTATTGAGACAAAATATGTTGAACTGACAAATGGTCCTTCTAATGTGGATTAGATTTCAGCCTATGAAGAGAATAAAAAGGCAAGGTATGCAATCTTTAGTACTTTGTCTAAGACTGAGTTAGAAAAATTTATTTCTTTGGGAATTGCTTATGATGTTTGGGAAAAGGTCAAAGAAATCTATGATGGAAATGATAGAGTCAAATTATCAAAGAAGTTGACAGCTAAGTGCAGATATGAAAACTTGAGGATGGAAGAAGGTGAGGATATAGAAAGCTATTTTCAAAGAGTTGATAGTGCAATAAATGAAGTCAAAAATCAAGGAGGCACTCTGACAGATGAAGATTTTATGGAGAAGATTTTGATGACCCTACCAGAGAGCTACAGTGACAAAATCTCAACTATTGAGGAAGTTTACGATCCAAAGAAATTCACCAGAGAGGAATTATTTGGCACCTTGACCGCATTTGAGATGAGAAAATTTGGAAAAGAAAAGGAGAAATCTGAAACAACCTTCAAAGCCACAAAAACCAAAGAAGATCCAGATAGTGAAAGTTTAGATGAGTTGGAAGCAAACTTCACAAGAAAATTAAAGAAAGGTACCAACAAGTACAAAGATATGCTACCTCTTAAATGCTTTAGATGTGGAAATATTGGTCATTTAGCAAATAAGTGTCTAGAGAAAATAATAAGGAATTTAAAAAAAAGGTTAATAAGAAGGCCTATTATGTTAATGAGAATGCCAACATTTCAGATGATGAATTAGATGATGAGGATTGTTTGTTTTTGGTAGAAAAGGATGAACCTAGATTTGATATCTCTAATATTTGTCCGGAATCTAATGATAACATTGAAGCCACATGATTTTTCAAAAGAAATAGAGATGAATTGTTGATTGATAGTGGATGTTCGAATCATATGAGTAGTGAAAAAAGTAACTTTGTGAACCTTGAGAAATATGATGGAGGTTCGGTTAGATTTGGAGATGATAAAATGACACAAATTGTTGGAATTGGTTCTATTACCTTTGATGGAAAACATAACACTAAAAATGTTTACTATGTGAAGGGTTTATATCATAATATTTTGAGTGTTGGACAAATGTGTAAGAATGGCTATAATGTTATATTTCAGGATAATGGTTGTGAAATATGGAAGAGTTTCATAATTATTATTGCAGCAGGAAAAAGAACAAGTGGGAATATGTATCAAATGGAAGGAGCTACAAAGAGATGCTTATTTTATCATACCAATGATAGTTGGCTGTGGCAATGGAGGATGTGTCACATCAACTTTGACAATTTGGTAAGGATAAGTTTAACAAAAGCATTCAAATACTTACCAAGACTGACCAAACCATACATCGCTATCTACAAAGGATGTCAAGAAGGAAAGAAGACCAAATAATTTTTTTTAAGAAAAGAAGAATCCCCTACCAATTTGTTGGACCTCGTACACACTGACCTATGTGGTCCAACCAGAACAAGAATCTTGCAAGGTGAGAAATATTTCATGTTATTAGTAGATGATTATTCCAGATTAACCGGGTTGCATTTTTAAGAGAAAAATCACAGGCTTTAGAAAAAGTTAATATTTTCAAGGCAAGAGTTGAGAATGAAGTTGACAGGAGAATCAAGTGCTTAATATATGATAGAGGAGTAGAGTTTGATTTTGATGAATTCAACAAGTTCTATGAGAATCACAACATTAAAAGACAACTATCTGCCCCTAGAACACCACAATAGAATGGTGTAGTGGAAATAATGAACCAAACAATTCAAGAAGCAGCTAGAACAATGATCAATGAAGCTAGATTACCACAAGTCTACTAGAGAGAAGTGATACACACAACAATATACACTCTTAATAGAGTATTATTTTAGAGGGAATATGGAAAGACATCATACAAGCTATGTCATGGTAGAGCTCCCACAATAAAGTACTTCAAAAAATTTGGAAGCAAGTGCTACATCTAGAGAGATGAGGACAATCTTGGAAAGTTCAATAGTAGAACTGATGAAGTTATATTTTTGGGTTACTCTATAAGAAGAAAAGCATACTTGTGTTACAATAAGAGACTGAACCAGATAGTTGAAAGTGCGAATGTGAAAGTAGATGAAGATGTTCAAAGAAATCCTAACAGACATATTGAATATGAATCAGATAACTTAGATGACAAAGGAGAAAAGGATAAGAAAGAAGAAGAAGAGACAAAGGAGCCTCCAACAAATACAACCAAAACTCCAAGGTATGTATAGAGAAATAATTTTGAAAATTAGATTATTAGAGATAAGAATAAAGGAATTATCACAAGAAGCAAATTTTCTCAAGAATAAGTATTATTGTGCTTACTCTCGAAAACTAAGCCAAAGATTGTGGAAGAAGCATGCAATGATTAAAATTACTGAAAGTAATGAAAAAAGATATTGATCAAATAGAGAAAAATCAAACTTGGGAACTTGTGCCCAGATCGGCAGACAAAAATGTAATTCGAACAAAGTGGGTATTCTGGAACAAGCTAAATGAAAATGGAAAGGTAATGAGAAACAAGGAAATATTGGTTTGCAAATGTTACACTCAGATCGAAGGTATTGATTTTGAAGAGACATATGCCCTTGTTGTCCAGATGGAAGTGATCCAAATATTCTTAGCTTTTGTAGCTTTTAAGGACTTCAAAGTCTATCAAATGGATGTAAAATCTGCATTCTTGAATGGAGAACTGAAGGAAGAAGTCTACATTGTGCAACCAAAGGGATTTATGTCCAGTAGTGACCCAAATGTTGTTTACAGGTTGAAGAAATCTTTATACGGATTGAAGAAGGCTCCTAGAGCTTGGTATGGAAGATTAGACAAGTACTTGATTGGACAAGGATTTCAAAAGGGATTTGCTGAAAATAATTTATACTATAGAATTCACTCAAATCAAATATTGATTGTTGTGGTTTATGTTGATGACATAATTTTTGGAGGAAATGATGATATGTGCAAAAATAATTTAAAATGTCTATGATAGGTGAGTTGAATTTCTTCCTTGGATTACAAGTAAATCAAAATAGCAAAGGAATTTTCATTTCTCAGTCCAAGTATACCAAAGTATTATTGAAATTTTTTGGATTGGAGAAATCCAAACCGGTTTGTACAGCTATTGTTATCAGATGTAAGTTGACAAAAGAAGATGATTCACCTAAAGTTGATGCAAGTATGTATATGTCAATGATTGGAGGATTGTTATATTTGGCTGCTACTAGATGAGACATTATGTATGATGTTTGTTTAGTAGCTATATTTCAGCAAGAACTGAAGGAATCACATGTTGTAGTAAAAAGGATCTTTAGATATTTGAAGGGTATAGAAGATATCAGAATATGGTATCCAAAGGACTCATATTTCACCTTGACGACCTAAACGGATGTGGATTGGGCCAGATGTGTTGATAACAGATAGAGCACAAGTGGTGGAGCTTATTTCCTTGGCTCCCAGTTGGGTTCTTGGTCAAGCAAGAAAGAATATTTTGTATCTTTATCTACTGCTAAAGCTGAATACAGTGTAGCATCCTCATTATGCACTTAGGTATTGTGGATGAAACAAACATTTAAGGACATTGGCATATCATTTGATGAATCGATCTCAATTGTGTGTGATACTACCAACATAATAAACATTTCCAAGAATCTGGTACAACACTCTAGAATGAAACATATGTCCATCAGATATCACTTCTTGAGAGGGAAGATATTGGAGAATGAGGTAAGACTTGAATATGTACCTACAAAAGAGTAGATTGTAGATATTTTCACAAAACTATTGAGAAAAGATACCTTTTATTATCTCCAGCAGAAGTTAGGGATTCTACCCCCTCCGAGTACACAATAATTTGCACCAGGGTATGCATTGGTCCAAGGTATTATATGCTCACTCTTATCTGGATCAATGCTTGGTGGATTCCTCATAGGGGGAGTAGAGTAAGTTTTTCAAGGGGAGTTTTGTGCCCTTTGTCTTTGATGTCAAAGGGGGAGAATAAAAGAGGTTCCTTGATGATGTTGATGCTATTGTTGAGTTTTTTGGTTTGTCATTGATGAATGTTACCATCAATGACAAAGGGGGAGATTGTTGGAATGTGATGTTGTTGATTGTTGTCATTAATGGTTGTCATTGATGTCAACATATCTTGATTGATTGATTAAGGTTTAGTTTTGATGCTTTGGTGATCCGGATTAGCATGCTCCGAATGGTGTGCTATGATGATATATATTTGGTCATGCTTGTCCTTGTCCCATTCATTTTGTAACATAATGAGATACACTTTTATGGGTCTAGACTGATCTAGAAAGTGGTTAATGTGTCTTGGAACATTGTTTGCATTGTAATGTGTATATCCTATTCCTTGGTTTTGGATATCATGAGTAATATGTAGCCTGTTGATTTGAGCGAGGAGGTTTTGTATGGTCCAAGTTTCATTCCCTTCCATTGTGGGAATGTTTTTGTGGTGACCTAATTCAAATTGTGTTTGGCTGACTTAGGAGTTTATGGAAGCATGAAATGGAATTGTGTTTGGATGACTTAGGAAGATTATGAAGGCATGGAATGGTGTAAGTAAAATTTGATTATGTTCGATGAAAGAAAGTGTGGTGAATGTGAATCTAAAATCTAGATATTGTGTAAAAGTATATAATCGAAGGCAACAGATAGTGATATTTTATCCGATGTCATTGTTGGTGACATTCATTTTAGCGGTGGATTCCCTTTCATCATTCTTCTGGTAGTGAGTTGTTTTCTGTAGGAAATGAGCCTTTCTCTTTTGGCAGTGAGCCTTTTTATCTTTGGTTGCAATAGCCGAGTAGTGAACCCACCAATAGTGAGCCTAACCTATAGTGAGCACTTTGGTAGTGAGCGCTTGTAAAAATCACCTTAACTGGTGTTTTATAATTGAGAATTAGCATTCTCCATGGTTTTTCCCTTCTTGGGTTTCCACGTAAATTTTGATGTTCTTTGTGCATGGTATTGTTATGTGCTTTCATGTTCATATATATTAGATCTTTATCTGATTGATTTAAGCTTTCCCCAGATTAATTAAGATCAAGAAAATTGTTTTATAATAACTGATTCACCCCCCTCTTAGTTGTCCAAATTGTTCAACAACATAGAAAAACTTGGCATATAAAATTGAGGCTAAGATGATTGGTTAGGGGTGTGGGGTGCCCTAGATTGGCTTCCTTCTATTTAAGATCTGATTTCATACGCTTATATCTCTTGGTTTGCAATTCCTATTCTCTTGGGGCATTGTCAAAACTTCATCTATTATTGTTGAAATCCACTTTCTTTTACTTGACAACTTGTAGGGATTGAACACATGAATGAGAAATTAGACCTCAGTCTTTCTCAAATTTTCTTTAGATTTGAAAACTTGCACACATAAAAGAGGGGGAAGGGTTGCATCATATAAGGGCTTGCATAAGTCAAACCCCAATTTGGATTTCTACCTCCACAATTTCTATGATGATGTATAAAGAGAGATTACCCTTGATCGAGTAGAGGCTAAATGATAACCAAGTGATAATTGATAAATTGTTGTAACTCACCACTCAAATCTGCATTCCTTGATGGAATGAAGTCATGTACTCATCACCTTTAGGGATAAATTTTTATTTCATTTGAACTCTTGCAAGTGTTAGTACTCATAAAATAAATGAACACAAAACATGAACAAACTTACATAAAAACATGATAAATGATTGACATGATGCTTTACTAAAATAAATGTTGCAATAGTCTTGACAATTTTTCTCTTGATTGCTCTTGATTTCTTTTAGAATGTTCAATTTTTCTCAATGAAAGTGATAAGACTCATTAGGTGTGCTTAGGATTTCAAATGGTGAAAATGACTAGTATTTATATTCAATTCTTCTAATTTCTCAAAAATTAAATGTTGATAGTCAAAAAATGAAATTAGAAATTCAAATAATAAAATACTAACACCAAAAAATCTAAAATGGAGCCAAAAAGGGTTGGACAAGGGTATGAGCACCGTAGTCTAGAACCATCCTTTTTGGGGCCTTAAACATCAGAGGAAAATATTAAATTCTTATTTTCATTCCCATTTTTTGGTTTTTTGAAGATATTTATAAAATGAGCAATTAAATGCATAATTAGGTCCAAGCACATAGGGGAGCTAAACCTATCCCCCATTTTATTGAGAGTATTAACTTATGATTAGACTCACATTAAAGTACAAAAAATCCAAGAGGGGTTCAATTATCCCAATATTGAAGAGATAGCATGACATCAAATCTAGTGGATGTATTAGCCCCTAGATTCAAGATCCTATGGAAAGACAATATAAGGACAAAGGAACACATATGAAGTACAATGTAACATGAAAAACATGAAGCATACAAAATGAAGACACATAACATCACATAGTAAAAACATAAATATGAAAAGGAAACACTACATGGTGTAAAAACAATGTAAACATAATGTCAACACAATGTAAACATAATTCAAACACAATACAAACATGAAAAATGGGGTATGGAAATCACAAACTAGAAAATTCAATAGAAATATTATTCGGATACATACTCGAGGAATTCATGAGTCACATTATAAAAAAGTATGATATTTTCTAGGTGAACCATGAACCAAAGCATCATAGGCTAGTGAAGTCTGATATTCACCGAGCCTTGATAAGAAACAACATAGGCTAGTGAATTTTGATATTCACTAGGTGATTTTATACAAAGGTGGCAAATGAGAAACACACATGGGATAGTGAAGTTTAATATTCACTATGTTTGATCCCATATCAACCATACCAAGAATTATATTCCCAATAATTCTAATAAGCTGCTACAAAAATGATCAATTTTCCAAGAAAATGTATCACCAAGTCCAACACGTGTAAACAAAGTGAAGCAAATAATGGATTGTATGCCCCCACCCTAAAGTATTTCTAACACCTACTATGAGAAATTTCCTTTAAGTTAGAGTAAAATAATATATGAAAAATGAAAAGACCATGAGAACTTATTGGAAAACCCTATGCCAATGATATGTTCCCAATAAAGCTAACTCATGATAAGGGGTTTCCCCTAGAATAAATCCACATTACAAGATAAGGGATCCTTGGATATGGGGTTAGTATAAACCATAAATAATAGGTAATGTGATTATGTTTGGAATCAAAATCATTCCTTTGATACTTGTGGAACAAAAATCACAATGGAGGAATAAAACATAAACATAACAATCCTTTTGGGTCAACATTTAAAAAGCCTAAATGTCTCATTTCCTTGTATCATACCAAAAAATGAAAACACAAGACAACAATGTTTATGACATAAAGAAGAATGGAGATACAAATAGATGAATATCACAACAAATTCATTTTCTATGTATCCTTGTGTCAACAAAACAATAAGGGTCATCCAAATAAAACTAATAAACATAAAGAAATTCCAATCAACACAACATGGGATATCACATCACATGCAAGAAAACACATATAAAACCACACATAAAGGGTACTGCACATGCAAGCTGATCTAAAGCAAATTGTCTGCATCCCAATCTTGTTCATCATAAATAGGTGGATAATATGATAAAGGGACTACAACACGTGTAGTACAAGGAGTATCACCAGGTTTAACGCATGGTAATTCCCTCTTGAAGGGAAAGAGGGCTGGATCCAATGACCCAATAGTGTGGAATACTTTCCCTTAACACCAATACAACCGAGGAGTGAAGCGTAAACTGATTCTAATAGCTTCTAAAACTACTTGAGATGCATACAACCATTGAAATGAGATAACAAGAAATGAGCAAACACAGATTGAAACAATATTTTACGTGGGAAAACCTTTTCAGGTAAAAAACCCACCACACAAAGTCAAGTCTATTGTATTATAGTAATTGAAATGATTACATACAATTTCCAGACTTCTCTGTTCTTCTCACAAATGCCTAAAGAGATTTGGATTCACTGTTACAATGTTATCACAACATACAGTTCGAACTCTCTTTTTAAGAACTCGTGTTCTTCTTCTTCTTCTTTCGCTCTTTAACCTATGACTTCAACTTGTCTATTTCTGCAACTTACACAAAAGGCATATATATCCAAACACCTGCCAGATAGTGAAAGTCAAACTCAGCAATCAATGCCATCAACCAATGGCCGACCAAGAAACTCCAACTGAACATGCAATCAGAAGAGCCCATGCCAAGTCCTACATCGAGCCACCCAAGCATTCAATTCCATGCCAAAAATGGGTTTGGCTCTGCCAACTTATGTTGGCCATGCACCTACAGCAATAACAATTTAGGTAACCATCCAGTCAGCAATCAGTTAGACTGCCACATGTCACCATCCCATTGCCTATTGCAACTGATAGAGAGTACAATACGTCCAATCAGACATCGAGCACGTACAAGACTTCCAAGTGTTTTCAACACTGCCAGAGTCAGAGTTGGAATGAGACACAAAACAAGACTCCGCTGAAAATATAGGTTTAGGAACCATTTCGGTTTCGCCTCCACCCATGGTAAAGAAGAGAAAGCCTGAGACAGTTCATCCTGGAGGAAGTCAACATGAAGTCAAACCAGAAGAAAAAACTAGAGTCAGTCGGATCGGAATCGGAAATGGAAACAGGACTTTACCAAAAGTCCAGGTTCAAGAAACATTCTGGTTCCGCCTCTGACAACTGCAAGAAACAACAAACCTGAACTGGAACGAAGCAAAGGAAAACATCTAGAGGAAAAACCAAACAGGAAGGAAGACCAGATCGCAAAAGTAGGAATCGGATCTGGAGCCAGAACAGAAACAGAATCAGGAACCTTACAAACTGACATAGTTAAGTTCCAAAACTGGTTCCGCCTCCAACACCACCAAAGAAGAATGAAGCCACAGAAATAGACTGTGGGAAGCGGAGCCGGAATCGGGTCCAGAGACAAACCTGGAACAAGGCCAAAGGAACAATGCCAGGTTCCACCTCCTCTAGACAAAGTAAAGGGCACAAAAATTTTTTCCAAGGCAAAAGAATGAGGACATCATGCTGGAAGTTGAGACACAATTTCTCAACAATCTCCCACTTAGAAAATACTTCCAGCTTCCTCGTGATATCAAACCTCATTGATGATCATAGGCCCCAAGGCCCATTGATTATGTGCACCACCTGGACTTGTATGTGCTCACTGGCTTTGTCAAAGCATCTGCAACATTCTTCAAGGTGTCAACCTTTTCCAAAATGACCTTGCCATCTTCAACCATATCCCTTACGAAGTGATATTGCACATCTATGTGCTTGGTCC